>JALNQK010000133.1:0-74857 GCA_028458525.1 Ophiosphaerella herpotricha
ACGCTGGCGACCATGAGCAACTTGGCGCTGGTGCTGGGCCGCCAAGGCAAGTACGAGGCGGCGGAAGCGATGAACAGGCAGACGCTGGCGCGGACGGAGAAAGTACTTGGGCCTAATCATCCTTCTACACTGTCAAGCATATACTGTCTTGCACGCCTCCTCACAACACACCGGCATGGCTACAACGAATCTATTGTCCTATATGAAAGAGCATGCGCCGGGTACCAAGCTGTCCTTGGGAAGGATCATCCGACTACTCGTGCGTGTCACCAACATTATGCTGACGCGCTTACGTTGCAATAGCAGGGCCAGCTTGCTCGTTCTCCTGATAGACTAGATGGCAGCGTAAGTACGCGTATAGGTAAAAGATCAAAGCTGCTTCGCGGGTTAGCAAGATGGGCATTAGAAGCTCAAAGATGTCTGCAAGAGAATAAAATCTGTATATTTGTACTGCTCTTAAGTCAATTCTTAGGTTGCTGCGAACATGCACATATACTGCTGTCCCCACTAATTCGTACCTGCGTCAAGAACAAGCTCAGGTAGAGGGTAGCGCCGTACGGTGAGCGGGTATTCAAGCTTAAGCGAGTCATGTATGGACCTAGCCGCTAGCCTGACAGCCCCACCCAAGTCACCTCGGCAGCACTATGTTCTTACATCAGCACCATTAAAATACGGCTAACCTATGTCTAGCTTTTTTGTACAGCTTACAGGTAGCGCCCAATTTCGCTCTGTAGAGCAATAGGTCTTCACCACAACGCAACAAGCTAGAAGACATAGTACTTAGCTCAGGATACATGCTTGCTATGTAAGTCTAAAGCTCTGCATGTTTTTAGGCAGATATATTGAGGCTTTCGTAGATCCGAGGCTATCCGAGGCAAGGCTTTCACATATACCGGCAGCAACTTATAGTATTGCCGGTCAAGTAGGAGTTTCTTAGAGAAGAGACGAAGTACAGGTAAGTATCAGGTGCCAAGGCATCTATTCCGAGATTTTGTACGCCTCCCGAGTATAGGTGACTTTATTGCGGTGGGGAGCATTACCGGTGTTCCGCCACGCAGGGATAGACGTTACATTTTTTCAGCAGAATCAAGATATTACAGATCGCGTGCGATTCAATTAGCATTCAAACCACCGTGTGGCGCATCAAAGGCATTGTGAGAGACACCTGCCGCTCGTGAAAGTCGATTGTTTGCGTTGTACGTTTGCCTCTTTCAGTTCACAATGCTACGCTGGCTTATGAAAACACTGTCACTACCCGTCCAATGCCTTAAATATTCGATTATTTCTACCATTATACTCCATATCTCAACTTACCATCGATCAAATTCGCTACACATTCCTAGTACAGCACGGAATCCAGCAAACCAGCAAACCATAATGCATTTCATAGCGAGGTTAGGTAATTACTTTGATCCGGTGGGAGAGACCGAACCCGGTAACGCTGTTTATACTATAATTGTGCGCCATCCAGCTCGACCGCCGTCAAAATGGGTCCCTGAGCTGTTCACCCGCACACCAGTTACAATGTCACATCCAAGTTGCTCGTACATGATCAAGCCCGACAAGGACAACCCAAACTATGATTGCTTCCGGGAGAAGCATCTCAGTCAAATGAAGGTCACAGCCGAGCATATTGAGAGTTTTTGGTTCCCTAGCAATCTGCGATGTGAGCACGTACAACAAGCAGTTGATACATGCGGGGAACTTTGGATGTTTGCGGGGTACGGACAAACAGAACTTTCCAGGGCATGTAATCATGGATGCTACATACGAGAAAAAGGTGGGGAAATTAGCAGGTGGTGTTGTAAGAGGAGCGACTGTGAGGGACATGTTTACTGCGGCAGGGTGAGGCGTGACAACGGAATTGCATGTTTTGGGCCGAAGGGCCGGAGGATGGTTGTACTTGAGGAGCCAATACCCCGAGAGTAGCATTGATACGCTTTTTGAGTCTAAACATACTTCAATTGATATACATAAGGCCATTAATAAATTGTGAATATTTCGTAGTTTCCTGTCATAAAGATGTGTATTACATGTCGAATAGTTTTGGTCGTTATTCATCTTAGGTATTTGTGAACCTACATTGCTTTTATAGGAAAAAAACGGCTGCAGCTGCGCCGAGACCTGCCAAAGCAGGCAGAGCCGTCTTTACAGGAGCCGCAGCCCCGGTGGCTTGTTGGGCAGAACCTGAGCCAGAAATTGTTTGCGAAGGCGTCGCGGCGCCACGCGGCATTCCAGATCCAGGCTGCGTTGCTGGAGCGCCGCTGACTGTTGGCGTTGCGCCAGCAGAGACACCCAGCTTTTCCGTTCCAGCTGTAATGATAAGAGGATGGCTGTTGATATAGTATTGAGACTGTCCTCCTAGGATTTCGGTTTGTTCATAACGGACCGCACTGGACGCTGTGCAGTATTCTGGTAGGGATGCGACGGATAGTCCTGCACAAACTTCGCTGATAACTCGATTTGCTCCAAGAGTGCTCAGTGTACACGTGGGAATCGCGCTCGCTCCGCTTTGACGCTTGCATTGAAGCTCAACAGTGATGGTCGCGGTGTTTGCGCTGCCTGAGTCACTTGCACTGACATTGTACGCGACAAACGTCGTACCAGCCACAGTGACTGTACTTGGTGCGCGGCTGTAGTAATCTGGTGTGCTGGGTGTGCTTGCGAAAGACAACGCAAGGATAGTCTGGTCGCCACTTTGTTCAATAACGGAACCTAGGAGGGTCTGGTTTACATTTGCTGCACCAGGTAGCCACACCGATGTTGTCACATTGGCTGCAATAGTGCCTGACGCGAAGAGCGTTGCGAAACGAATGGAAACCATGACAATGAGACTCGCTAAAGATAACTAGGAGAGGCGATACGGCTATTATTCGTAGCAAGAGAGCGAGAATACAAGAAAGCGAACAAAATATTCCGGAGTTGATCAAAGTTGACGACAGTTGTTTTGAGAGAATGGTGAAGATTGTCCAACGCATCATGCAGCACGGCCCAGCCGCACGGTTGCCGGTGATATGGAGACGGGCACACAAGCGAGATTAGGACTAGATGATTGCAAGTGTCCAGGGCAACACCTTGGCCAGGAAGCGGATACTCTCCGCTCCAATACCTACACAGTATTTCTCTTGGAGGGCAATGCATGGAGGAGGATCTGGCAAAAGAGTGGTAGCGCCCGAGCTAGCCTGCGCGCACCAAAAACAGTCGACGCGACTTAAGATTTGACAATACAGCGGCTGCGGATAGAGTGGAAGAGAGGCATTGACAACATCATAATGCAGCGCTTTCATTGAGTATATATGTGAGGGGATATGAGCGTTGCACCACACTGGGTGGAGATGGCTATCTAACTCCTCTCCGGTGGCTATGAAGTTGGTGAGACTGCCAAGGCTGTTGCGACCGGGTTAACTTCAAGGGCCGGCCCTACCAGTCCATGATAAGGTAAGTGGATGCACAGAATAATTGATGCATTCAAGCTTTTTGTTGATGATTTGTTCGGCCCCCAATTGGAATAATCAACAATGGGATGTAAATACCAGGATGCGAGACTTCACGCCATGACGTCAGAAATCAACCAAGCTGCCTGAGCAGCGGCTATCGACTGCCCTCTGCACCTTTCCCATCGTGTGATCTATAACCATATATTTTCTGCCTCAATTGCTTTCAATCGGGACCATATAATATCCATGCTTTTTATACACTTCAAACACACAGCCTATGATTCGCATGCGGCGATCCCATACTCTTTGACCATCCTTCGTGGCTTCTACCTCTCGTGTCGTCCCGAGGTCAACCCTTCCGTAACAATATTAGAATGAGCTTTATCTCGGTCGCTCAATGCGCATCATTCTTGCGGTCCGGCTCACAACCACGCCTCAACCCACTAGCAAAGTTGTAGTCGTCGTCATCGTCATCTCTTGCGCGAAGGAGGTCCTTTGACCAACCCTGGAACGGCTTTTTTAAGGCTGCCTTGAATAAAGACATCCCATGGTGCTGAGTTCGATTCGCAGATTGAGGGCGTTCGACTGGAAGAGTCATTGAGGTACGGACTGATGGAGTAGGTGCAAGTGGTGATGGCATTGGGATGTGTCTGCTCTGCAGCGTGTGATCACACTTAAACGGATGCTGCGCTGAGGATCTCGAAAGCGGTCGGAAAGTAATTCGATATTTACGCGGTTTTGTGAACTGTGCTAACTATTCATTCGCTATATATTCTGGCCTTAATCCAGCCAGCATCTCAACAGGTTTATTGCCGAGTCTTCCCCGAGGATATTCTTTATCTAACTACCCACTTATGCTTGCTCCGTTTCGCGTCATGTCTTCTCGCCAGTAGGGGGTCGCTGATCGGTAGGTGGCAAATGGCAAACGGCGAACGTTCGGAATCGCTCGGCGAAATAGTAACCCCCTACAGGATGCGATGGAACATATAAAAGTGGATTAGACATGATTGATGTATTTACAGCTCCCATGCATCGCTTAGTAACGAAGACAAAACCCCGTGAAATATCGTTAATCGACCATAGGGTTACCACTATGCGATCTAATAAAGTAAAAGCCAAATAGCGACTGATGCCGATCAGATGAATGCATGGGAGAAGAGCTAGATTCCTAGCAATAAGGAAGGAGATCTCCGGCAAGTTGTCTTTCACTTGCCTGACATTTGACTGAATCTTAGTGGTTTTGTGATGTACCTAGGTGTTCACTAGGAAAGCAGTCATCTCAACGTTGGTTGTCACCTCACAATCTCTCGTCAAAGTTCGTTGCCTTTTACCTGTCGAGGTACTAACCCCATTCTCCCCCCGAACCCCTCCATCGGACCACCGACATGTGGCGTCTTGTGGATGTCTATAACTTAAAACAATCCTAACTCTAGTTTAGCGATGGGCAACCCCTTCAGGCGAGGCGAAGCGAGGTGGCAAAGGCGTGTCGTCTCGGTTGATCGTGCAGGACCAGGGATTTCCCGATGTGACTGAGCTCGATACACTCCGGCTCATAGTGCTTGACGCCAATGCGTCAATTCTCTGGCATAAGTGGGATCAAGAGCGAGTTCTTGGTGCGGAAAATCCTAGCACTGAAATCACAGCTCAGGCCCACATTTTGGAGCTGGATCTCGATCTGCCAGGAGATGGCGAGTTCGGGCTGCGTTTGCATGCCGCCAAACTGAGTATGTTTGCTCGCCTCTCGCAACATTCTTGCCGTGACTGACTGAAACGAAGGATCTGATACTCTGGGATCAAGCGCTTCAGGACGACTCAAACCGTTACCGAAGATATCCCAAGACGACATAGAGCTTATCGACTCCATGATCAAAGACCACTATGTACCCTATCAGAATATTCCTGATGGTCAAGGGAAGAGTGAGGAAATGATAAGATCGCTTGGGAAGAGGCTCTTCCCTTTCACTCCCCATAGCTTCGAACTCGCCATGTGTATCTACGATTGGACGACTGCATCGTTCACCCGCATGGTATTCTTGAAGATATTCGAGTGCAGTACCTACACCGGCGTAGGGCAGCCTCCTACCCCCGTTGATCAGCACAGCATCGCTGAGCAAATCTGGAAGAGCAATTGGCCCCCATATACGGCGCAGAATCCAGACTTCATGTATTCTTTCATGATAAAACCCTCCTAGTCCCAGCTGGAGGTCGAGCTGCAGCTCAAGGAGAACCATTCAATGCTTCATCACTTCAGTAACGTTGAGAATCGCTTGCTAGCCGCGGCCATAGAAGCACTCCCACGTATATCAGCATTGGAAAAACCGAGGCTCTTCAGCGGACAGTTGGATATTAATCAATTAGGCCGGGACCATTTTGGCGTTCAGTTTCCGGAGTATCCTGGCAACAAAGGGCCCATTAGTGAATCGCTCATATGCGACTTCAACGCCGCAATATCTACCTACGTTTCCGCAGACAGCATCACCACAACGAAGATGGTATGGAGCTTTACCGACAGCGTGGAAGAAGCGGTACATTATGCAAACGGGATTCTACTCATTGCGGACTTTCCAGAGGACTCTTGGGTGTGGGATAATGTTGCATACATAACTCCGCTCTCAGAGGATCCAAAGAAAACTGAGTACACATTCATTCCGGGGTCTCAGCTCAAAGTGAAGTCGGTTGAGAAAGGGGAGTATAACGAGAAATACATTGATGTGATAACTCTACAGATACAATCTAGAAAGAAGGCAGTTACAGGGCCTGCCGTTCCTGATGAAGCAAGAGAGGTACTGCCAAAGCAGCTCGAGGCTGGTGAAGCACTGGCTATGGTTCACATATGCCCCACTGCACCAGCTCTACCTCACACCCCAGGAAGAACGGGAGGACGGCGATGTGGCTGTATGGTCGACTAATTGGCTAGAGGAGGGTGAAGGCTATTATCAACGAATTTGTTTGCAGAATAGGTGCGTTCCCTATAAACACCCGAAGGACAGGCATTGCAACTTTAGAGGATCAACGGCCTCTCCAAGAGAGCTCTAGGAGACTATGGACTAGCTTTGCAATAATCTTCCAATAGGACATTAATGCTTCAAGGAGACATTGAGGCAAAAAGTTCTAGCAACAATATCATTTAACATTTCAGTAAATAAATAAATAATTCAATGGGTCGGTGATGCCGTATAGATTAAGTACACCTACCACACACCGCGGAGAACGGAAGCGAGTAGGCTTGCAGCTGTTACAGCATAACGATTGGTGTCTCCAATGTATGCTAATAAGTGTTCCTTGACAAAGGCTTAACGCTAGTCACAGTCATACCTAGCTGGGGTGTTTTATAGTTCCCGTTGCAGACCCCAATCCAGTAATCTCTTGCGTCCACTCCATCAACGTGCATGTCCCCATTACAGTGCGTGAGAACAACGCCTGCTTCAGCTGCACTCTTCGGCAGCAACAAAAACTATTCGCAACGTAAACGCAAGAATATACTTCCAGCAGTTAAAAGATAAAGAAAGCAGAAGAAACGGGTAATTATAGCTGGCGCTGGACTAACTATTATTGGCGTTGTGCCGTAGTGCTGCGGTGATCAGGCACATACAACAGCCGCGACAGGAAATAAATATATTGGACAAGATTGTGTAGGCGAACTTTCGTGCTAGAGTTGAGAGACAATCCTTGAAACCGTGTTTGCAAACGTAGGGTAGCTAAATTAATAGCTGCCTAAATACGTTAGTCTTATAAACATTCTAGTAGTTAGTTACCACCCACCATTTTCACAGCACCTGGTCATCGGCCGCCATTGATGTCAGATAATTATTCCAACAAGGTAAAACAACAAGATCTCAAAATCCTCAATATTAACAGGAACATCTTAGAACATAGGCACTTCTAGGAAATTGGTGTTGAACGTAGCTTTTATTTCTTTGATAATATGTGCGCAAGGAATATGGGCGGCCTTCAATAGGCGCAATGAAAGGATATTCAGCTCCCATTAATCGAATCATGCCCAAGCCCTTCTCAATGAGCTGAGCAGGGCATAGGCTGTACTAAATCACATTGGGGGCTGCTGCTGCTGCTGCTCCGTCAGCGTACGTAAGGCGGCTCGCATATCCACGACCATCGCCTCTACGTCTTCATTTGCGGTGGTACTTTGATTTAGGGAGGCTTCAGTTCTTTCAAGCCAGGACTTAACTCCTTCAATCAAGGACGCTCGATCGAAAGGCTGCCCAAGTCCCGTACCTGCTGGGTCACGATCAACGCCTCCCGACTGTGCTACATTTGAAGCACCTAACAGTTCCCCAGGGGCAGACCCAGGCTCGGTCATCCTGAGCATTACCACAGTATTGACAGTAACTTCCGACTGCTCCGAATTTGAAGCATTCAACAGGTGTTCAAGAGCAGACCCGGGCTCAATCGAGTTCAACTGTATCGTCTCCGAATGAATCACAGCATAATTAGGGCCTCCTGACCGTGCCACATTTAAAGCATCCAACACGCCTTCAGCGAGCACACTATTATCAGGAACCCCTTTAGGGTCAATTAGAGTAATTCGACACATTGGGCAACTGGACTTTTGTCCTTCAAGGGTGCCTGATTCGTGAAGCCACATAAGAAGGCAAACTGCATGGAATATGTGTGAGCAGGCTTTAATTTTAGTAACTGCATATGAGATGTCTGGAGGGGGGTGCGCTGTGTGCGGGCAAGATGTGTCATGGCAGATGGGACACTCGCTGTTGTTGTCTGTGAAGTAGTTACCATGCAAACTTTCTGTTCCCTCTCTCATGAATTCCGCAAAGTTTTCGAATGGGGCCATATTGTACTTTTTATTTCCACCTCGTGATTTTGGATTCTTGGTAATCGAGCTCGGTACTCAGAATCAGTCGAAGGAATATCAATTTGTACTGTAAGATTATCACTAGGGAGCGAATCTAATATACTTATTGAGATCATTTGCGCTGAACAATGGCGGAAAACAATGTCGTTGTGGTTTGTTCTAGTACTATATCATTATGAGCACACAGCTAAATTTCTAGACCATTGCGACTATATGTATGCGACGAATCGTTTTGACACAGAGCCACAGGTGTCTATTCTCCCAGAAATCCCCTCATCCTTCTGACATGTCAGCCTGTTGTAGGCTCAGACCAAGCTTAGTCTTAGTGTGAAATCACGGAGACAAATATATATACCTACTAACGTTCATACTCTTACGTTAGTGTCTAGCATAACCACACGAACGGCTCTCATTTTTGAACTCTCATTAGTTGCGAATTGGTTGCGAGTAGGCCAATGGTTGACACATTGTGAAAACGCCTGAATGCTAGTCACGATTGCTATTCTGCGCAAATGATATAAAATGTCACTGTGCTACATATGCACAATGCATCACATAATTTCATGTTTGAATACTCCGAGGGACGACAAAATCATATTATTACAATAGTTGATATAGACTTTCTTGATATTTCGGCAAAATTATGCTCTCTATTCGCTCCCATCCAACTCCAGGCGAACACATGTTTTCCACAAGTTCACGCACCCTCAACACACAAGATCCAAGCTGATTTGGGATTATCCTCCGGGCCAATAAATACCTTTGCCCCATTCCCTTTTTGGAAACCGACATACTCTTTCAAGACACCGCCAGGCAGTGGTTCAGTCCAACCCTGACGAAGCTCGCTCGTAGAGTCATGTTCAATGATCCAATGTTTTGGCCAGTCACACGTGTTACCATTCTGTAAACAACTACAGCGAATTTCATCCGGGATCATTTTGGCAGAAATGTCAAACATGAGGCATCTTAAATTAGAGAGATCTTGGGCCGAGTATGTGGGTCGTGGATGTACACCATCGGTGGACGCAAGAGGCGCTAGGCAGGCATGCATTCTAAAGTCACCTCGTAATATCTGCGGCAGAGTTTCAGGCGCAGGTTTGTTGTTTTTCTTCATATTTGTGGACTTTTTGATCCCAGAATGCCCTTGTCCTAGCCCAGCTATTATGTTGAGAGTTGATTGATGAAGCGATAATACAAAGCCTGCCATTGCTGTTAAAGATGGCTATCTCGGATTGTAAAATATGATGGGATTAGATGATTAATTAGTAAGGTGGGTTTGGTAGTGTGGTGGTATGAGGAAGGAGAGAAGAGAACCATGACCTTATTTAAGTCAAGAATCAGATTCACTATGAATAAGCTTCTCTTTCACACTACGCCTGTGACATTATTTGAGTTTCATAAAGAAAACGTTGTTTTTCTACGCTTGAAACAAGACTCAGAGAATATATCAAACCAATATCGGGCGTCATAATGTAGATATAGTCATGGGAGAGCCACACTAGTCGTAGAATTGGGAAAAATCAAGACATAAATCTACTGAAGCGTTGTCTGGTGGGCTTCAGAGATGCGCGTCGTCACATGAAATGCGCCAATCGCGTCATATTTTGCAAAGCCTGGTCCATAGGGTGACATTTTGTATCTATAAACTCAGCGTCAGCATCACGTTGACCCCTCCCGAACAAGTATAAATACTGGCTGTGAAGTCGACAAGAAAAAACTTAATCTCCTTATTCGTACCATTACTGCATACAAATTCACACCAGTTCACGCAAATTACACAAATTTACGCAAGACCATCTCAGTCGATAAAAGTTCAGGCAGTTTCCATAGCAAAAGAACCAAATTTAAATCAAGCCGTAACATCCCCAGAAGATGGCTTCAGCTTCAACCGAGCCCTTTATGATTTACGCCTGGACGGGCCCCTCTCAAAAGTCTTTTGGTTACCTGGGTGCCCAAAAGGCTAAAGATGCAGAATCAGTCAAGATGGGGTCTCTTGCAACACGCATCAGGCTCGAAATCCCACGGAGCGCTTTTGGCCCGGACAAGCTCAACAAGTGTGAGCATCTCTAGGATTATTCGTGCCGATAGGCACTAGCCGATGTTGTACTCGACCAATTCTCATCATGTGAAGGAGATGAGCCCCTCAATTCAGTTCAAAGAACTCAAGGCTGGGCCACTTGGGCCTTATAGTGTTTCTCCGGAGGGGTCAGAAATATTGGCTCTTTTTTCGGATGCTCACAAGTACCATTTAGATGATTAGCGCGGTGGCTAGTATTTGAAACTGTGGAATCTTCTGATTTAGAAGTTAGTGGCAAGACGATAGATATAGATGGCGGGCTTTGGCTGAGATGGACCGATCATTCAACTCGTGATTTAGCAGAGATTCTTTGCCTACTTGCATGAGATTAAAAGTATCCAAATTTTACATGATGTCGAAATGAAAACAGATTGTTGAATATGCCTCCTACTCTATCCCAGACAATGCGGTAACGATACTTCAACGTGGGCTTGTTCATATATCCCCAGCATATGCCATGTTAGTGCTCTTGTACGCTCCATGAAATCCAAAACTCATTGGCCCGTGCATCTCCGCTCTCCCAATCTCGGTGAGATCCTTTGCACTCAGAACCAGCAGGTAGCTCTTGTCAATGTATCCATCCAATACAACCGTCAGCAACACACCGTCATCCTCAGTCTTGCCAACTGGGTCCGCCACAAAGATCGGCTCACCAGGTGTGTGCCCCTCTACTTCCCAGAAGATCGATTGCTGGGTAATGTTGTCGAACTTCACGAGCCCATCCATGAAGGACGATTTTAAGCGATCGGCAGTGCCGTATGAGAAGCGATGGCGCTGGGTTAGGTAGCGTGGGTTGATGGTAGGAAGTTCCATTGAGATCATCTTATCTGCTTTAAAAAGGAGTTCTGCGGGCAACGGCCTTTTCAAGTTAGAGGCGGATTCGATGCTTGCGAGTCGAAATTGTGTGTGCATGGGGAGACATGAGAGGCGCTTCGTTCCAGCGTACTCCGGATTCGCGACCGAGGAGACGATGTTGTCATAGTAAAAACGGTGGATGACGTCTGTGTTCTCGAATATGGCTAGCTCGGTGATGATGTCTGTTTTCTTCGAATCTATGGGGCTTGGCTCCTCCCATGCATTGATGGTATGGAAGCAGAAGAAGGGATCGCTCTCATAGGTCGCCACCAGTCCCTTGCCATGCCTACGATCGACCACGTACCATTTCGCTTTAGATTTTGGATCGAAAGGTGCAATGGCATCCAGTACGTTTTTGTTGTACAGAATGGAAAGACCAGCCCATGTCACATGGCTATTCCAAACACACAAAACAACGTAATTTTCTGTGAGGAACAACGAATGAATATATGCTGGCTTGCCTTCGAATGTACCTAAGATGCTGGTCTTGCCAGTTGACGCAGAAGTGCAAAAGACGCGGTAAATGCCTTTATAACCCAATTTTAGATTGAAGTTGTAAATATCGCCGGTCATAGGGTCTGACTTTGCGTGTGCAGCGGAGAACTCGCCATTTAAGTCTGAATGAAGAGTTTCTTGTGCGGCTACACCTTGCGGCTCTAAGGTGATTGGATCAATCTTTTTGAATGAAGGCGAGTCTGTCTTAGCATGTAGTGTCTGAACGCCTGTAGTATGCCCATTAATCGCAGATTTCTCGGGCCCTTTGGTATGGCCTCCTCCAGGCATGTCGATAGATAGAGTGACCCCGATATTCTTTGCATTGCGCGCCGCCTGAAACATGCCCATCACTTTTTTGAAGAAGCTCTCACAAGGATCCCGCTTTGACGCAAAGGTGATACTATTAAGAGTTCCCGTTTTTCGAACCATTTCCAGATATTCATCTACAGTTCGTCTTGATCGATACTGTACTTTTGCTGCACCATTCATGTCTGGAAAGTCAATCTGAAAGCGGTGAACGCAAGAGAAGCCATCGAACCAGTGTTTGGCTGCCCATATCTTGCCATCATCTGTCTTCGCTTTGTAGCCGAGAGGGCCAGTACGATCTAGCATGTTTATTAGTTTATCGTTCCATATAATGTATGTACATGATACTTACAAAGCACTCCCGCTACATAGTATGGTATGGTACCCTGTACTGTAAGCTCCACAGGCTCATGTTCTTCGTAGTCTGTATCGAATCCGGCGTCATTCGGCCAGCTATCAGTCGTAATGACCATTATGCTCAGGGATATTTCCAGGGATGAGTCAGGGTATCAAGGAGGTGTTGTTCGGCGTGGGATGTGAATGCTTTGAAGTCCTGATGCTAGTGTAGCGATGAGGTTTGGGCTTGACACCAATCTCGATCCGGGGTACAAATGTGGTAGAGAGGCTAGGCGTTAGTTTTCGGCTCGAGGTAAGTGGTCCAGTGTGAATGTGTAACACAATGAACCAAAAATCGTCTCTTCCTAACATTCATATATCGAAACATAACGCACGTAAGATTATTAGCATGCGCGTGTGTCCCCGAGATTTCCAAGAGGACTTCCCGCGGGCCCCTGTACGATAACGCCCTAGGACTGGACGGTAGCGTCCATTCACGTGGACTCGCCTCCCCATGTTTAACTAGTCGTTGTGAAGACTCGCATTTGTTTGAGGCGTCACGAAATCGCTCAAACAAAACAAGGGCCAATTAATTAAGTCCTGACAATCACCAACAAGTAAGCGAAAGTAACATCAGCAACCTAATGGGATAATGATGCGCTCTTACGGCCGAAAGGTTCGGGGACTTCTAGCAAGGAATCTTCCAGCCCCGCATCTAACGGCCATAAGCATTCCGAAGGAAGAACCCTACAGAGGCGCCTATGCTGCAGCAAATACTAGAGCGGTGCGACACTGGACTTGCTCGGCTGACAAGTGCACGTATTTCACGTTGAAGCTGGAGTAGTCAACCGGATAGCCGAGAGGCTTGCATGCTTCCAGTATATTTAAGCGAACATCGAACACGACGGCAATTGATCCCGTTCTAAATGGCGGTGACATAGAGGGGACTCGCCTAAATGTGCATGAGTGCGGCGGAGCAAAGGGACGGTCAAAGATTGTAGAAAGTTGTAGACAAACATTTGCCTTTGTCTTGGACCGGTGAACTTAATTTGCAGAGGGGATATCCCAGCGACACGAGGATGGATCCACACATTTAGCACTGCGCTAGAAAGAGGTGGCACTGATGAGACATTGCTCAAGCTTTGGCTTGACGGACTCCTGTGTTGTCTGATGCTATGCGATACTCAGCTATATTTAGCTGGGGGTGTCCAGCGTTTGCGTGTGGCAAAACAGGCTAATCTCAGCTGGGACTAGACCTGAATGCAGCCCTACGGATTCCTGAGACTGAGCTCACACATTCAGGATAACTTTCGCCTTTACATCACGCTCCTTTGCCCGCCACCCTTCACTTCAAACACGAAATTACGTAGAACAACCACCTCACAGTGCTGAGTTCGCACTCTTTTCTTCTACAATGAGCGATTAAACACACGGAAACCCACTTGCGACGTACCGGTTACAACCCCCGTCATTAAAATGGGCGCACTCCTTACTCTTCCCGTGACGCTCCTCAATTTCATGCTACCCTTTACAAAGCCCGGGACGCCGCTCGTTCAAGACCTGATACATACAGCGATACTGTGTGGAACACTCTACTTCGCTCCCCAAATCACCGAATTCTACAATGCACGACGGCATCACCAACACCAAGATACGAACGAGTCCGCGTCCGACAGTACTGGCATATATCATCCGGGTTTAGACCAAGGACAAGCTGAGGACATTCCCCAAGAAGACCCACCACTAGACGAAAGACTAGTCCTCCAGCCCTCAGACGAAGACGAACCTGTCCCACCCCCCCTCGCGCCCACACCCCCGAACTTCCAGCATGCCCAACACCCACCTGCGCCGCGCGTAGATGCCCACAACGGTTTTCCCAACGATGACACATTCCAACCTGGACCTGCGAATCCCAACGCTGGTCCCCGCCCCACACCCGCGAACCGCACCATTGGCGCGAAGAAAGCCAAAAGTCTCGCTCGCAAAGACCAACGGCGCGCATACCACGAGTTTCACAGGCAAGAAGCTGAGTTGCGGCGCTTGCGCGAGCAGGAGGGGGCCGAGGAGCGCGAGGCGGAATTGGCTGCTGAGAGGGACCGCAGGGCGAGAATCGAGGCTGAGATTGCTGACAAGGAGCGGGAAGAGCGGAGTCGACGGAAAGAGGAGGAGAGGAGGGAAGCAGAGTTGGAGAATGAGCGGAGAGAACGAGTAGTGGAGATAGTAAGGGAGGATGTGCGTCGGCTTGGCTATGTCGACTTATTGCACGTCGCGAGGAAAGAAGGAAAGGATAAGATGTGGGTGTTGAGACTTGTGAAGGCAAGTGGCCTTTTGTTGCAACTATCTACTGATGGTAGCAAGGCGATGATTACTGGAAATGGGTGGTTGGTCAGGGTAGGTGCGAACATTATGGAGCAGGCATATAGCGATGCCGGGGCGCATGGGGAACTCAATGGTGGTAAGGTATCCTTTGAAGAGCTGGGGGGATTTATCGAGAGGGCTGTCCTCATGAGAGTGAAAGGATAATGTGGTAGTAGTTGTGGCCTACATCATAAACAGTAGATACCCGAAGCATTGTCAACATGTGCACAACATCTTGAGCCACAATACAACGCACATTCAAATAGGTCAGCATGCGGTATGCACAGGCTATTGACATTTTGTGTAACATCCGATCATGCATGAGCTTGCGAACCACGGCATATTCCTCTAATCAGCCCCTTGTTCGCCCCCAGCGCTCAGAATCATCTCACATTATGCATGTCGTTTGAGCGTAATTTTTGTCGAATTGTCCATTTTGTCATGCAACCATGAAAGAGGTCGTTCGCCTAGAGAACCCTTGACATACTGGAGATCCTCCATACTGCCCAGTAAATACCAGACCAGCCCGATGAGAGAAAACCCAGACACCATGCACCGCCATACATACATGCACACGCCTATCGGTTGGATTTCGCTACACGTTCCAACTCGTCCTTCTTCTTGATGGCATACGAGTTGCTGCTCCCCTTAGCAGCGTTGATCAGCTCCTCAGCCAGGCACTCGGCAATCGACTTGACGTTGCGGAAGGAAGCTTCACGGGCACCGATCGTGAGGAGGGCAATGGCTTGGTTGACACGGCGGAGCGGTGAAACATCGACAGCCTGGCGACGGACGGTACCAGCTGAACCGATACGGGTGGAGTCTTCACGGGGACCGCAGTTGACAATGGCATCCACAGCAACTTGGATGGGGTTCTGGTCGGTCATGATGTGGATCTGTGACTGTCAGTGTCGTCATAAAACACTTCGCGAGCGACCATATCCTCTCTTGAAATTGGGGATGGTGCTAGTAGCAGACAACGTACAATTTCGAAAGCATGAGCAACAATGCGCACAGCCATGAGCTTCTTTCCGTTGTTGCGGCCGTTCATCATGAGCGAGTTGGTCAAACGCTCAATGATGGGGCATTGCGCCTTCCTGAATCGCTTAACGGCATAGCGGCCGGCGGAATGTGAGATGTAGACGGGTGAGCGAATCTGGATGTAATCGCTGTAAGCTGAGTTAGCCCATGTCTTCATTGCCAATTTCTATGTGCTCTAGGTGGTGCCAGCATTGTTCGTTTGTAGCGTCTGCCATGGAGCGTAGGTAGGCATACGTTAAGGAGATATCGCGGACTTCGACCTCCTCGTAGGACCACTACAAAGAGTCAGAATGATAGACATGATAGGATGCGCGGCGAACGTGCCTTGTTGAACAACTTGATGCTGCCAATCTCATCGGTGACCTCCTTGGGGAGCATGGCATAGCCAGATGGGCTCTCGACCTCGATTTCTCCGTCAGACATGATTGCGATTTCGGGTGATAGAGGTAGGCGGAGGTGGGCGCTGGTCGGTGTTGTCGCTGGAGTTTGGATTTGCGAGATGTCGAAATTACTGTGGTCGCTAGGTGCACCAATGGGAAGGGTCCAATTCTTGGCGCGCACTAGCTTTGCGAGATGCGCACGGACTGTGGAAGCCAGAAGTGGAACTTCAGCCCACACAACAGCATCGATATTTGGTTTACCGTTCAATCTCCCGAACGGCACGAGGCTTTACAGCAAAATATCACTTTATTAACAGCATCAATCCTAATCAAACAAATAGGCCTCGATTTGTGTTATTGTAATCCCAAAACCATCGTAGTGACTGAACAATCACGAGGTAATCAAAAGGAACAACTCCGATGAACAGTGGTATCCAACTCCGCATACAGGCCGCGTAATCACGACAAGCCCCCAACTCCAAGAAATGCAGCTAGGTGGGCACACAATGAAGAATACTGATCCAACCAACCACGTACCCTCACGCTTTACGTTATTTTGCCCACCAACGTACTCATCTCCGTGCTCTGGATACTGGTGCACTGATATCCCTACGATCCTTTACACCTCCCATCATCTGCTTCATCGGTGTACCGTGACCGGCAGCCATACTTCTAGCACGGCCTCTTCGCTGTCGGATCGCTTCAAGCGCAGCTTCTCTGTCGAAGGGGAGCCTGTTCAACGATAGCTCACCGAGCACGGGTGTGCGAGCATCAGAGGCCACGTGAGCTACAGTTGAGGGGGTCATGGACCCTTTGCAGGGCCTGAAAGCTGGCGTGGCTGGTGAAAATGCAATTGGAATAGTGGTCGTAGTGGTGTGTAGTTGATAGCGAGCAGGTGTTGCTGGCCCAGAAGGCCCATGTAGCGGTGTTTGAGGCTCCATGTCATCATCGTCGTCATTATCCTCATCATCTTCGTCATCGATAGCATCCTCATGAATGTTGATCATTGCTGTTGTGTTCTCTTTGTGAAAACTGCGGCGGCTTATCGTGTCAGGCTCGAAGCTAGCTGGAAGGATCGTGCCATGTGCATCAGGCGTCCATGGGGAAGAGTCAGTTGCCTCGGTTGACGTAGATAGATTCGCGTTCGACGGCTTCGTAGGTGTGGAGATATGTGTCAGAGCGTGTGATTTGACCGGAGATGGGACAGCGCGAAAAGTGCCAGTTGAAGGGGAAAAGGTAAGAACTGCCTCTGGCTCGCTAATCTGCGGGCGGACCAAACTTCTACCATCTGTATCTATCGGTGTCGATACGAGTGCCTCTTGATTTCCGATAGACTCTTGAGTGGTGATCCCTCCCTCCATGACATCATTTTCATGATTGCTAGCTGGGGGTGTAGGGACTAGAGCAGACAATTTGATGCGCTGCATCTGGCCCGTGTATGTGTCATCATGTACGTAACTCTTGCCTTTATTCTCGGCAATACGGCAAGAGCAACATTGGAACTGACACTCCATCTTCATGAAGTCGATTTGGTCCTGGGCGCGCTGGCGGAGCCGCCGTTCGGAAGCCAGCTCCTGCTGGACCGTTTTGAGCTCAACGACTACTTTCTTTGGTGCCACATTTTCCTTATCATCCTCTTCACGCTGCATGTTGTGCTGTTTACGGGGAGGGCGTGCTGACGATCCGAATTCGTCGGTCTCATCGGCGCCCACGGTTGGAAGAGGGATGTGCCCTTCAGCAGCAATACGCAAAACCTCCTCTTCCCTCAGGCTAGTCTTGACTGCATCGCGCTCACATTCAGTCGACTTGAGCTTGTCCTTTAGGGTCTGTATTTCCTCTCCGAGTCGAGCTTCCACGCCTTCAAGCTCCACCTGAAGGCTATAAACCTGGTTCTGGAAGTTCTCAGCTTGATTTGACTTGTGCCTGAGGTCAGATTGAGCCCGCTGTAGTTCAGTCTTGAGACCGTTCACTTTGGCTTGCATTGTCGGAACCATATTGGTTGCAATCAGATTCTCCTTCTGCCATGTTCTGGCGTTTTTTTGGAAGTGTGCGCACTTGGCTTCAAGTACCTTGTTCTGATCTTCCACCGCTTTCTTTTGAGTTTGTTAGTATTCCGAGCTGTACAGGAAGACTTTTAGACACTTACTGCCTTAATGCTGTCAGATCGCCATTGTTCTTCACGCTCTTTGAAGACCTGCTCCCATCTCTTAATGTTAGCCTTGTTTGTCATCCAGTCTTTCTCGTATTTTTCCCTAGAGACGCCATTTTGTAAGCTTGCCTTTGCTTGCGCCAGCTCGCTCTCTAGCTCTTCGATACGAAGCGTCTTGCGCTCTAGGACCATGGCATGATTCTTGTCATGACGATTGAGTTTATCCACCCACTTCAACTTTTCTTTCTCTAGCATTTGTTTGTATCGTTGCGCAACTTCCCTAGGGTCCTTAACCTCCAGGCTCTCGAACATAGTCGCAAGCCCTTGGACGGAAACATCAGAATCGGTGCGTTTATGCATGGGCGAGCGAATCGGTGATCGTTTGGGCGATAGTGGGGGTATTGATGGCAGCAGTGGTGCTGAGGGCGATTGTGGTAATGGTTCACCATATGGTGGGATCATGCCAGCCGCGCGCTCTGGGCTGACAACAAAGGGTTTCCAGGGCGGCGACATGCCCAATTTGGAGGGAGATGGAGGATCCATTTGGATCGGTTGCTCTTTGAGTCGCGCCACCCTGACGGTATTACGACGGTAAATCTGTCGTGGAAAGTATATATGGAGGACGTGCGGTCAGTTGCAGTGTGTAAGGACAAGGAAGCAGCAGGTTGCGAGTAAACAAACTAAGCGGGACGACGCACTTTCCTCTTAGCAACCACAACCGCACGGGCCAAGACCCACACCCCAACACTAACGTCATCCCTCCTCAACACCTCTCCGTCAACCTTGGATCTATGGTCTTTCTATCGACATGTTGTGGATTCCTATCTATTCGATTGCGGTAGACGCATCTCTTCTCACGTATAAAGTTCCGTGACTCGTACCAGACAGCCTTTACTGAAGCCTGTCACTCTACCAGCTTTGCACTTGTCTTGCTCAAGAGCTATTCACCTGCATAAAATGGGGGCCTATCCTTTGCACATATTGGTCCACTGTTACAAGCACAATGCTTTCACTAAATCACGTGGCGCTACTTCGAGATACAGCCTACGAGCATCATTCACCCCGCTTATCTTCGTCGTTCTCTTGTTTATGTGAACAATTTGATCATCACTGCACTTTTCTTACACCCCCAAACCATCAACTCATAGCACAGCAACGCCTCCACCGCGAAAAATGATCCACAAAGAGTGCGCGGTCTGCAGTCGACCAGGAGAGGTCTTTTGCGAAAACTGCGCTGAACTTGATGACAAGGGCAGCCCATCGAAAGTCTGCTGGTATTGCTCTCCATTATGCCAAACAGTAGACAAGCCTCATCATCAGACCAAATGCTGGAGCGTTACCTCTAGGGCAGAGCTCTATGGGCGCGCGCAGTTGGCAGGCGAAGTTGCGCAGATGCTCTTCTTCACATTCCTTGACGTGACTTGGGCTTACGACATGAGCGAAGTACGCGTCATTGCAGACCTGCACAACAATATCCTTGCGATTGAGGTTTTAGACGGCCCCGGACGGAACACGGGACCAGGAGGAGAGAGTACCTGTCAGCAACATGGAGGCGGGTGGCTAATAGTATTCCCGCATGGTAAATTCAGAGCCGCTGATGGGCAAGTCAAATGCACTCTGCTTTCAGACCAACATTCTGTTTGGGCGTTTGTGTTCATGATGACAATAGTGCGGGCTCTATTCAAAGGTTAGCATAGTCTAGCGTTGTTATTTTGTAGACGTCTACTAACGCCCTATCTCAGATTTAGTTAACGACGCTGATTACGATATCAAAGAGGTTGTCCATTATCTTCCTGAAGCCACGCAGCGTATTGTTACACACAAAAGCCGGTTTGCTTTCAAAGATTGTCATCGTGAGGACTTTCCGTATCCAGATGAGGACGCAAAAGGCAACCTGAAGGGTGTTTACCGAATCACTCTGAAGAATGGTACTGAAGTCGCTCTCGATCTCGCTGGCCAGCAGTATAACATTCAACATAACACTGTTATGCCTTGGGCCTCTTATCTTGATCGCTGGGTCACCACCGTCAAGTATCGCATACCCTATGGCTCTCACTATAGAAGGCATGTGGAGAATATGAACCATTTTCACTCAATCACTCATCTGACTCTAGTTATGGAGCAGATGAAAGTTGTGAACCATATGTTAGAGAATTCTGAACTCCTGCTAGGTTTCAATCTCTGGGAGATCACAGCCAGGAGCCATGACGGAGACTTTCAACGGAATCAACAGCGGGTCATGATCGCGGCTGCAGACTATCTCCAACATCGTCTTTACAATCTCGATAATTCGTCGACCTCTTGTTTGGTTGGGGTCGTTGACCTTCGCCATCCAAAAGCGAAAAAAAGTAATGGTTCAACTTCTTGCTATCCATTTGGCGAGATCATACTACCTGATCTGGGCTTCATGAGGTCCTTCGATTGGTCTATACTCTCTCGGATGATTCAAATGCCGGGAGACGTGGTGCCTTTTACCGAGAAGAAGAGAGCGCGACACCTTATGAAGCATCGTTGTGCATATAGAATTCCTGGAACTTGGAGGCTGGTATTCGTGATGGGAAGGGCAGCATCTTCCAAGGTTCCAGCCCGGTGCATCAGCGAAAATCCGTACTGGCAGCAGCGGAGATAGAAATGGACTCGTCAAAAGAGGGTCGCTTTGTGAGGTCAACGAAAATGGCATTGTTACCAGTGCTTGTTCACTGTATCTCAATACCAAGGATGGATCATCTGTAAGACCTAGTCATCACCCAGGCGAATATAAATACAAGAGTTCCGCTCTCCTCGTCTCTCTCATCCTTGTCATATTGACATCATCTCACTAGGCGACCAGGTAGCTTCTTGCAAAGTGGCCTCTTGTCCCCAAAATGTACTTAGGCTTACTATAACAAGACAGACCAAAATGAATGAGGTATTTGACATGAATTCGTCCACCAATCCCACCTACCATGCCACGCGTGCCTACATAGTCATACAATCCAGACTAAGCTGCGAATGTGCACAGGCCAAGTGCTAGCGCTGGGGCGGCACCCTTCGCTTCTTGACCTTTGCCGTTGCATCAACACAGCCTTTGACATTGATCAAGCAGGCGTGATCTGTGGCTTAGCTTCGCTATGGATAGATCTAAAACTCGTAAAGCACATAAAAAATCGCGCAATGGTTGCTTACCATGCAAAGCCCGTCACGTCAAGGTATCGCACTGTTTTGGTGATGATGATTGGATGCTGACTATCTGAAGTGCGATGAGCAAAGGCCGAACTGCGCAAACTGTGTAAAGCAAGGAACAGAATGCCAGTATAGGTCTTTAATAAGACAGGTCCCCTCTACTGAATCTCCAAATCCGATTACAACGTCCACACCATCAACAACAGAAGACGCGGTTCTAGACCAAGCCCTGCCTGATCTTCCAACTACTAGTGCCTCTCTAGACACAACATTAAATATGCCTCAGCTACGTCTCCTTCATCACTATACTACTGTCACTGCTCAAACGCTCGCGTATGATTCGGGGTCTGCAGCCGTCTTCACCACCAATCTCGTACAGACAGCTTTCAATTACCCCTTCCTCCTCCATACTATCCTGGCTCTTGCTGCCTTGCACTTGAGTCGGCTCGAAGTCTCGAATTCAAAATCATTCGCAGAGTATTCTCTTCTGGCGGACAAACATTATGACGCGGCAATAGGCGACTTTCGCGCTACGATCCGCGATATCGATCATACCAATTGGAAAGCCGTGCTCATGTTTGCCGGTGCTCAATTTCCATATTCATGCACCACTTGTGTCACTGCCGGAGAAGATTTGGAACTTGCATTTGGTAATTTTCTTGCCAATATTGCTCTAACTCGACGTATACGGCCAATGGTGACTGGCTTCTATGAACAGATGCGCAATTCCGAACTTGGTCAATTGATTCCTGATGATGTCAAAGGAATCAATTGGGAGGTCAAGGAAGCACCTGCTACGACGGAGTAAGTAAGCCTACGGTGTATATCGTACTGATAATCTTACCACTTTGAAGTACTTTATGCAATCTTAGGTTCCAGTTGCCTGACTAATTATTCTCAACGCGAGGGTTTGCTAATAGTATATCTCTAGGCTGGTCCAACTTCGAAAGTTTTCTCAGGCCGTTCATCATCTCTATCCGCCTGATATCGTTGACGCCTACGGATACGCGATCCATATCCTGGAACTAATGTTTGCTGTTGCTGCGGCCTCGCCCTGTCCACCTTCTGATTCATTGTTGAAGATATGGATTCATTTTATATCGGACCGCTATGTTGAACTTCTTTCTGAGAGGCAACCAGGATCTCTGATTATTCTGGCACACTATGCCGTTTTGCTTCGGAGAAGTGAGCGCTACTGGTTTCTGGAAGGCGTCGCTGCGCAGATACTCAACATTACCAATACCCTTGTGCCAGCAGAATGGAAAAATTGGTTAGAATGGCCCTCCGCACAAATACATGGGAGCCCCAGCATATACACACCTGGCTGAAGGAAAGACCTTATAGCCCCATGCTTCCGCGACAATGGTCATCAACACTGCCTCAAGCCAAAACAGTTTTTAATAATCGATTTCAGCGAATTTTAGGAGCTAGTTTGGCTATAATAGCTTCTCGAGCTACTCGTCAAACTTGTGTTTCTTCTGATACGTTGGCGTACGCGTGTCGCTTTTCAGGTACGTGTTACGAGGTCACGTGTGCCTTCCACGCTAAGCGAATACGCGTATTCGTGTTCATAGTAACCGTATAGGCTGTGAAATTAGTGTGATAGCCCCTCCCGGATGGATATATAATACAATTCTTCACCAGTTCAATGATCTTCTATAGTATATCATCAGAAGTCCCGAGCAAACACGACACAGCTAAACATCATCCCGATCGATATCCATTCGTTATCTATACCGACCGATATTTCACCCATCCTTAGGATTTGCCTTGGATTTATTGAACACCACTTGACCAGAATGACGGAAAATACTGCCCCTACATATGTCCTCTGGCCCTACACGCCGTCAATAGCAGGAGGTGTTGTCACAGCTATCGTTTTCCTTTTCCTCACCAGCGTCCACACTTGGCGACTTATCAAGAACCGCACATGGTTCTGCATGCCTTTCATTATTGGTGGGCTGTTCGAAACTGTTGGATATGCCGCCCGTGCAGCAGCCCACAATAATACCGTTTCAAAGACTCCGTATATCATTCAGTCGATTTTGATACTGGTCGCGCCAATCCTCTTCGCCGCTTCTGTCTACATGATTCTGGGCCGACTAATCATCCGCACCGACTCTGCCTCATACTCTATCATACGAGCAAATTGGGTCACCAAGGTCTTCGTCACTGGCGATGTGTTGTGCTTCTTCATCCAAGGAGGCGGCGCTGGTATGCTTGTGCGGGCGAGCGATGCGGATGGATTCAAGACGGGCGAGAATATCATCCTGGGAGGACTAATACTCCAAATCTTAATTTTTGCGTTCTTCATTCTAGTGGCAAGCATTTGGCATCGCAGGATGAATGCCGTGCCCACAGCTGCTGCCGCCGAGCTGCCATGGAAGAAGTACATCCGCCTCCTGTACGCCGCAAGCGTATTCATCACTCTTCGAAACTTATGCCGTGTGATTGAATATGCTATGGGAAAGGCAAGATCTTGCATCCCAGACGCGATTCAAATGAGTTGCTAACAATCAATAGCAAAGCTATTTGCTCTCTCATGAGTGGCCTCTATTTGTTTACGACTTCCTTCCAATGGCCCTTACCCTCATTGTTTGCATTGCTTGTTACGACACTAACATCAAATCAAAGGGCAAGTCCGATATTGAATTTGGTACTCTCTGATAGGGCGAGGTTATGACAGAGAAATATGACAGATCAAGGATGCGCGTGACAAGACACTAGGTGAACAATATCACTACATCGCCATCAGAAGCTATGAGGCACCGTTTCTACCCCGCACCAACTATTTCCTTTTTAGTTTAATCTTTAATGCTGAAATCACAATTAAGCGCTTTCCAATGCTGTCTTCTATCATCTAAAATTATTGCCCGTCGAAATTAAGCGCCATTGGGTACAAAACGCAAGCCGGTCCATGTGTCGACAATCTTCCCTTTTGTTATGATGATCCATGCATCGTGCCCCTCTACTTCGCTTGTAACTTAGTTCACCTTTTTTTCGGCTTTCTATCGACTTCTGGAAATAAGTGCTGCGCGCGCCTATACAAGTATGAAGCGACACAAGCTACTAGAGTACCATATTAATATTACCAACCTAGCCACTTTTCTCCGTCATTACTAAGCTACTGGCTTTGTGCCTACCTGAATAGCAGGGCTGTCAGCGCAGCGCAGCCTCTCGCTGGCGTCCAATACCACCTGAGCATCAATATCACAGAAATGAAAGTCCTCTTCAACTTCCAAGGATCAACTAATGTTGTCAGCTTGACCGGTCCGTGGGTTTATTACCTTACTGCGGCATAAGCGTAAGGGATATGATGCAGCAACTATCGTGATTGTGGGTCTCAGCCCTTTGACAGCGACAACTCCTGATGAGCCATTGTGATGCATCGTGATGAGCCATTTTCGGGTAAACTATTCGAGCTAGTCGATCATCGACCTGGCTTAGGTCTTACTAAGATATGCAGCTACTCCACGCAGTATAAATTTCAACGCTCTGATATTCAACATTATTGGGCTACCAAATAGAAGTTGGCCGATGAGCTGGAACGGATCCACAATTGATCGCCTCACCCTGCGCATGACTGCAGCCTAGAATCGATACCGAGTACTATCCAAGCAACAACACACTTACTGACTTCCGTTCAATCCCCTTAAAAGGCACATCTCCACGCAATGTATGTTATTTGAGACACAAGATCAATTAAGATCATTTAAGATCATGACTCAAAAGACCACCAAATTTGACTTCAACCAGTGTGAGCAATTTATGCAGAAAGTCTTTGACGAGTGGAAAGTACCAGGTCTTTCTATTGCTGTTGTTCAGGGAGATGAGATTCATACAAAGGTAAGTGGGCCATCTTGCCTGAATATTGGAATTGACCTGCTCATACAACTCTAGGAGTTCGGTTTCGCAACACTTCCCGACGATAGAGTATGCAATGACACTCTCTTCGACACCGCTAGCACAGCGAAAACAACCACTGCAGCAGCCGTTGCACTCCTAGTCGACGACGATAAGTACCCGGATGTAAAGTGGTCAACGCCAGTATCAAAACTTCTGCCTGAGGATTTTGTGCTCCAGGATCCCTACCTTACCAAAGAAATCACAGTTGAAGATATTCTTTGTCATCGTACAGGTCTACCATACTACGACGATTCGTATCTCGGTGTTCGTGCGACGCACCCAGATAATCCAAAATCTATGACACAAAATCTCCGCAACCTGAAGTTCTCGAAACCGTTGCGAACCAAGTTCATGTACAATAACATCATGTTTACTGTCGCAAGCCATCTTGTTGAAACAGTAAGCGGCGAGAAATACGCCGATTTTCTCAGGAAGAGGCTATGGGAACCTCTAGGTATGGAGAACACATTTCACGACTTTCCAGACATCGAGGCCCATAACGCAATGAGTCGGAAAGCAACAGGCTACCGATGGGATGAGGATAGGGGTGTATACGTTGACATGCCGAATTATCCACAGCCAGAAGGACAGGGTGCCGGCAGCATCTTCACTAGTCCGGGAGATTATGCGAAATGGATTCGCGCTATGCTCAAACGCAGTGCGCCACTCTCAGAGGCGGCACACAAGGAACTTATCAATCCGCGGTCAATTTGTTCAGGTTCGGAGGGGTATGAAACACCATACAGCAGTCATCCACTCTACGCATTAGGCCTTTGCACCGAGTCGTACCGTGGGCATACAATGGTTAGTCACGGCGGGAGCGTTCCTGGTTTTAAAGCAGTAGTAGCATTTCTGCCTGACTTCGACTGGGGGCTTGTGATTATGGGTAACTCGGAGGTTGCAGATTACGTTCAGCAAATCATCTGGTATACGCTGATGGATGAAGTGTTGGGTGTGCCAAAGGACAAACGTGTTGACTGGTCTGCGTTCAACCGAAAAATGTATGAAAAGGAGCTGGCAGAAAGAGAGAAAGTTGATCCCGAATTGGCGATGCCCGAGACTCCAGAACCACTTGGTATACCTCTAGAGCAGCTGGTGGGGACGTATCACGATGCAGGTTACAAGAACTTGGTGATAGAGATGAAGGGTGGGGATCCGGTGGCTGATTGCAACGATCGCTGCATGCCATTTGAACTTACGTTCAAGCATCTTAGTGGTAGTAGTTTCGTGATCGATTTTCATGACATCTGGACGGATACGACTAGAAAATTGAAGGGTGAAGTTCGGATTGAAGACGGCAAAATAGTGTCAGTGGGTGTAGACTTTGAGGAAGATCTTGATGATCTCATCTGGTTTGATAGAATCAAATAGAGGCAGGAGCATTTGACAAACCTCCCATGAATCCAACATCAACTTACACTGTGTAGTTGATACTCTTGTATCGTGAAGTTGGAACCTAAGAGTACTAATATTAGCCGAAGAGATGCCTGAGTTGATTCGAGACAGTCCAACAAAAGAGGTTCTGGTGCAGCACACCAATTTTGCACAATTTATAACTATAGAGGAGGCTTTCCCGAGTACGTAAAGCTTATGATAGACAAAGATGGGCATTTCCAAGACATCGCTGTCCCACCAGTTGGCGTGCAAGATGAGGTATGAACACAGCAAAAAGCATTCGCGCAAAAGATATTGCTGTCACGATTTGCGGAGCTAGTCGCTAAAACAGAAGTGCCTTCCGTAAAGATAGCTACATACATCTTAGCGCCCTTTGCGGTTCTTGAAGGAGGACGAGTAGTGCTAATTGGAGACGTATTGGTAGGATTCTGACTACACAAGGGTTTGGAATACAGGCCGCGCTGCAATGGACGCCTGGAAGCTTGCAGAAGAAATTGAAGGAATTCTCGAAGGCCATGAAGCGGATGTCCTACATGAATGGGAGCACTATATTCTCAAGAAGACACGATACCTGCGGTTTTTTAGGAAGATTCGTGAGGATTTAGATCAGTCCTTAGAAGGTCCCCGGTTAAGATAACTACAGGCAATACTTGAATGACGTATATCTGCCTAGTGGTATAGTTGATTATTGCCACCTATGTGTACTAAATAATATCGAATTCAAAACCTGGGCATGCCAAAAGGCTCCTCTAATAAAGCTGTATGTCTTGGTCACTGTTTGCCATTTTCATTCAAACTTTACTTTGCAAACTCAATATTGATCTCAGCTTCAATTTATGAACGCGCTAATCAACGCACAATAATAAAAGAGTTGACTTTACCCAAATCTCACTACCCATCCTACGCAGTTATATACTTAATTGCTCTACTTGCCATAAATCTCCTCTCCATTCGTCCGCCTGCGCCAAGCTCGATATGTCCAACCATAGAGCGGTTTCAAAGGCGATAGATCACTATGCTATACTTGGCGTGGGTCCGGATGCTACCAGTTCCGTGATCAAGAAAGCGTACTACAAACTTGCTTTGCTATGGCACCCTGATAAGCTAGCACCTGGCCAGGCCGTGGATGCAGTAGAATTCTGCATGGTAAGTCTACTATGGGTACCGGATATCATTAGACAAGCTTATGGGCACGGCCTAGGTGCATGATGCGTACGAAATCCTTTCTGATCCCGAAAAACGACAAGAATACGACTTGAACCGCACAAACAGTTCACAGCAACGAAAGAGGTACCCTAAAGACGCCAATGGGCGAGGAAGAAGCCCAAATGCCGAAAAGGCACACAGTCATAACCAACAAGAGAGCCGCAGGCGGTATCCGACTGATTGGCAAGAAGAAGATGCGACTGAAGCTGACACCGAAGAGGAGCGAAGAAGAAAAAACGCGGCTAGGGAGCGAAGCCGTCGGAATTGGATATATTCGATGGGAGAGAATGAACGCAGGCGAAGAGCAGCCATCGCACGTGAGGATCAAGATCACCGGTGCCACTGGCTTAAGATGGAAAAATGGATGGTCAAGCCGTGTATGTGCGATGGATGCTTTGACCGTCGTCGCAGAGAACTAAATGAAAAACGATCCGGACTTCCATTGCCAACAGAAGCACAATACAAGGAATACCTGGAAATGAAAGCGAAGCGATCCGAGACGTCCAACATACCCAAAAGGCATAGAGAAGAGCGTTTGAAAAGGGACCAAGCGGACGCAGCCGAGATGGAGCGGGAGCAGCAAGGGCAGGAAGAACCATCTCGTAAAAGACAACGGCGAAGATAGGACGCGTACTTATTGTACGCGGGAAAAACAGGCTGGGCAGCGGACAACGACAGAGGGCGCAACCTCGTACTATGAGCGGGATTGTATGGGAATCAAACAGACTTGCATCCAAGGACTTCGCAGCTAACCAAACGCGTAGTTAACACTCATGGCAATCACACTCGAGCCCAAGATAATGGCCACCATGTGAAATTTCCAAAACACCCGGTGCGCAACCAGGCACCAAATCAAGATGGAGTTGGAAGGCAACGCCGTTTCCCCGACTCGGCGAACACCAAGAATACCTGTCCAAAGCCTGATCGGCACCTTGAATTGGCCGTGCGAAGACCACCCGGCTTGAAATCGGAGAACAAGAAGCACAAAAGTAATTGGAAAGCTATATATGCAAGAAATTTATGCTCCTGGCTTTTTTCTGCCTCCCTTTTACATGCATGAAAGTGGACTGATTTATACAAAATGCTCGTCGTGTCTGCACATCGGCTTCCGTAGCGAAGAAGGAGAAATGCCAATCGGGTCTAGACGACATGAAAGTCGTCAAAATTCCCGGTCCCTTGCCCTATATATATATTCCTGCTAGGGGTTCCCCTCCCCCCGGGGGTATCTAACGAGACTTCCCATCTCTCGCATGATTGAATGCCGGTGCCATCATCAGGAATGGCACCACCCATCACCCACACATACACACATACACACAAATTTATCCCCACCAATCATAAAAGCATTATTCATTGCGCATAACCATCCAAACCCCACCCAGCCTCACAACCCTGAGTCGCCCTCGATTAAAATCGACCCGGGAAAATCTTTAGAAAACGACTTCCAACTCTTACACCCGTCCTGCATACCTGCCAAGCTCCCAACCGCGCCCTGAATCTCGCTCGAGCGCTCAAGAAACTGGACGCCCAGGCCCGCCGAGACATGGAACGGGATATGGCAGTGCATAAGCCAGGCGCCGGGGTTGTCGGACTCAAAGGCAAGCACGATGTAGCCCTTGGCTGGGAGCGTGGCGGTGTCGCGGCGGATGGGATTCGCAGTTTTGAGGCGCGAGATGTCGCCGGACCAGACCGCGTTGTCTGCGTAGTCGAGGACGTAGAAGTCGTGGCCGTGGAGGTGGATGGGGTGGGGGAGGGGCGGGGTGGTGGCGTTGTCTTGTTGGATGATCCAGTATTGCCACTTGGGAGGGGTTAGTAATGGGGTTATTGTGTGGGTGATTGGATACGTTACTTTGTGCTTTTCGCCGACTTCGAAGACGAGGCGACCTGGGGCGAAGGTTTCGTTTTTGTCGACAACGCTTTGGAGCGTTGGGTGGTCGAAGTCGATTATCATGGGGACGCCGTTGACTAGCCATTGGATGAGGTTGCCGCCGCCGGCTGTGTTGGTGAACTTCAAATCGAGGTTTTTCGGCTTTTCTTGTGGAATGTCGGTTTTGAGGTAGGGGACCACTGTCTCGTCATAACAGCCTGATGGCAACGCTGCTGAGGCTGTAGAGTTAGGATTACCAGCCCCTGCGCCGTCGTATCGGAAGATACTACGGATGTTTGCGGCATTAAGATTGGGGCCATCACAAGTACCACCAGTGCCCACACGGAGCCAATAGTTGCTCTTGGGCTGATCTGCTTTGATAATGATATCATATCTTTGGCCTGCAGAAAATCGTACGTTAGTGTTATGTTCCACAGCCTTGTGCATATTCATGGCTGAGCTGATATGTAGGGACAGGGGTGAATGCATGGTGCCAATGCAGGTGAGTGATATGTGGGAAACTCACCAACTGCAATAGATATCGAAGTAGCTTCATAAGGCACGATGGGAGTAAAGTCAGCAGAAATGACTGTGAACTTATGGCCATCTAAACCGACGTGGACCCAGTTGTTGATGCCAACATTGACAATGCGGAGCAGATGAGTCTTTCCTGGGGTCAAAGTGGTGACGGCATATTTTCCTCCAGCTGCTGATGTCATCGAGCCATTCACCAAAACGTTATCTGCTATCGGCGGACCAGAGGCGTGAAGCGCGGCAGCGTTGACTGTAAAGATAGGTGCATGGAACCAGTCGGTGATAGGAAATGTACCAAGATCAATATCGTAATTTGCCGTTGCAGGTCCTTTTATTATCATGGTACCCCAAAGGCCATCGCCGTATTGGACCGAATAATGCGAATGATACCACTGTTTTATTGGTATCTCAATTATTAAAAGGTCATTGGCATTAACTCACAGTTGTTCCGTATTGCGTCGCTTTGAAGCGATAGAGCTTTGTCTGCCCGGGTGCAATTGGGCATTCGGTGATTCCATTGACACCATCCATCTGATTTGATCCAAGTTGTCGCAGGCCATGCCAGTGGATGCCTGTTCCGTTGGCTGTGAGATGATTTGTCACTGTGATTTCAAGTGTATCGCCCCAGTTGGCGACTATGGTCTGGACAAGTTAGCACAATGCTCATGTCGCCTTCGTTCTGCAGCACATACAGGACCGGGAATCTGGCCGTTGACGACCATGACAGGTCTCGCAAAGCCATCCGGTGACATGGTCTCATTTGTGATTTCGAAATGGTACTTCGAATGTTAGTAATTGAAAGGACTGCGTGTTCAACTACCCTACTTTTACAGTTTTACCTGTCTCAGGCCAACGCTCGTCCCAATCAGTATCAATGCTGAAGTCGCCATTCCAACATTTCCTCGAAGATGGGCCATGAGCACATCCTCCACCTGTTGGATAACCCCTCTTTTGATACTCGGTAAGACCCGCGCCTTGCCATGGCACCCTTGGTGTGAGAGATGCTACAAGCGGACACAGTAGGGCCGTCAAGGCGGCCAACTTTGTTAATGAAACGATCATTACGAATATGGGTATCGAATATCGAGGAAAGAAAGTATAATACAACGCAAGTCCTTCCGCTATGAACAACGAGCACAGGTGAACTGGCGATATCTGACCAAAACGAAAGATGAGAGCAGCCTGACCCAAAAGTATGGGTAACACGAGGGAATATATCTTCGGTCTAGCAAGCATAGAGTGCCAAAGGTGGTCCCCACGCCGATGATCAATGGCTTAGAGTTAGGCGGGCGCTATCAGCTCGATTCTGTGGAGAAATGCCACCACTGGCATCTTCCGCCTCGTAAGAATACATCGTGTCGGCGACAGTTCCATAATCGTCATCAGTATGAGCGGCGCGTAAGTGGCATGTGAGCTAGACATATTGATAGCCAAGAAGTAAGAGCTACAGCATACCAATCTTGGCCTGTTAGCACGCTCTATCATTGGTTGAATCTGCCCCATTCTCTGGGGATTCGCATGCAAACACAGCCTAGTGCGGCTTGGTACACCTGATGATTCAGGAGCGTGTAGGGCGAAATGTGAGCTCAACGCATCGAAACCGAGTGTCAAAGCCCAATGGCGGTGGCTTCGGTAGGCTGAGCCACTGTGCCCGGGCGATACGGCTTGGCGGAGACGTGGATGCGGCGTGGCGCGCAGGTCATAGAGATAGATGCCTTGTTGGGCTACGCACCCCGCGGTTCCACCACACCACCTGGTCGATGAGGTTAAGCAACATATCTCCGATGTCGAACCAGGATAGCGAGCAGGGGCCTAAATAAGCTCTGCCAAGATGCGATGTTCATTCTATTCCTGTCGAGCGCTAGTCGACTTTGGCTAATGGCGGATGGTGGCGTACCGGAATGTTGATGGGGAGCCGGAACGTCAGCCACTGAAGAAAGGCAGTGCCAACGCAGCACACTGAGACTTGAACGCCGAGCTGAACCTTCCCATGCGAGTCTCCGAAAATGATTATTGAGTCTGCCAGAGCTGAGTTAGCGCCCCATGTCCAGCGGCCAGTGACAGTGTCAGTTCGGCATGGTCGAGGCCTCTAGAGGCGGGGCATGCGGCTTCGAGCTGTTCAAGAAGCTGTCATTGAAATAGATATCTTTAGCGAGGCCAGCAGAGACCGATTCCAGCCCCTCAATATCTCAAGCCACGAATTGATGGCCGCCGAGATCGATAAGAAATTCATGTTGAATTGCATTTCGGGGCGTAGCATCCTTGATCATGATGTGTAACAGGAATGACATGTACCGACAGCTTGCTGGCCTGATCGAAAATTATCCATGTCTACCGACATGTTTGTGAGTCCTGTAGTGTAACTATATCTATCGACGTGTAGGTGAGACTTACTTACACTGCACTGCGCCTATCCACGAACGCCACAATATTGAAAAGATGCGGATTGCTTACATGCAGCAATAGTGTAGCGAGGTGCATACCATCCATGTGCCGGTGTCTTTGTGCAACTTGGAGCATCGCGTATGCAGCCCTATCATTGTGCGTGTCATCTTTCTCGTGTTCTGAATATATGTAGGGCTCGGAGACAAAATAGGTGCCGGGTTATCCCCGGGTCACTGTTGTGCTACACTGTCGTAGAATATATTGACGCTTGTTCGAACATCTCTCGTTGAAAGCTCCGCGGGGCTGCCCAGATGAGGGCAGCTTTGGTGATGTTACCGCACAGATGAAGCCGGGTGGGTGTCGAAAGGGGCATTGTGGTTCCAAGGAGTGAGCGTTATACACAATGGCGCACCGTTGAGATCTGTGAACTATTGACGCACAGCTGTCATCGATCGTCAGTAACCAAATTATCGGAAGCGGCTGCTGTCAAACTTCCCAGGGCGGGCTGGCAAAAGTTCCGAGTTTAGTTGCGTGAGGCGCTATGGGGTGACATTTACCCGGACCAGGAAATGAGCAGGCGGCTCCCAGGGACATGCGTGACATTGTACGTCGAGTGGGGTTCCGGTACGTGTACGACGAATAGCCACATGGTGCTGTGGATAGTCAGATGCCGTACAACTTCGCAGTGGTGGATTGGTAATAGGGGCATCGTGCTGGTCTGTCAGTCTGTAAAAGTCGAAGAGCACAAGATGCCCCTAAGTACTAAAGAGCTCCGGTAGCAGTAATCGTGATTGATTGTCGCTGACAATTGGCAGCTTGATCGAGCAGAGGGTGCTCGTCGGTCTGTGGGGATGAGGTTGTGCTTGCACAAATGGACAGGAAGGCATTGAAGAAGACAAGACAAGGTGTTGAGAAGTGATCAAAGAAACAGTTCTGCTTTATCAATGTAATGTGATGATGCGGGACGCGCGGTTCCATCCAAGCAGGGTTCATACTGATGGGGACAGCCGCGACGACCCTTTGGAGGGAGCAGGTAGCGCGCCTGTAGTATGAGCAAATTGAGGTCTTGGTATTATATTCTGCAAAGAGCTTCGGCTTCAGCTGCTGTGTTTGCATGATAGGCAGTAATATAATATAGTAATTTAAAGCGGAGGAGAGATCCGACCTCCGGAATATGCTGTTTTTGAATGTATCAGGCTACTCCTCTACCACCCCTAACGCCTCTCCTACCTTCACCTTGGAGCCTTGCTCAATGATCCACTTGAATCCACCTCGCCTAAAACCAGCATAATAGCCCTCGTCCAAAGTTGGCCTAACTCCTTTCGGCGCCTCAAAAACAAGAACGATGGTGCTTCCTAATTGGAAGCCCCCCATTTCTTCACCGCGCTTGAGCGCATGCCCACCGAGCACGCGGCTTGCACTAGTGTACGATGCTTCGGCGAAGCCTGAGTAGGGTTCTCCCCGCGCTGCAGCTTGTTCTGCGGCGCGATCAGCGGCAGTGTCGGTGGTCAGTGAATTTGTTCGCAGTTCGCGATCGAAGTTGACCTTGATAGAGCCCACGTTGGTGGCGCCAACAGGAGTGTAGGAGAAAAAGCCCCAGCGCCAGCGGCCAAGGAGAACGACGCGCTCATTAAGTGTAAAAAGCCCTGGCATTCTGCGTTGCAGAAAAGGAGATACGCTGTAAAGTTCTCCTGCAAAGTGGCGGCGACTCTCAACCACCCATGAGACAGGCGAGTGAAACCGATGATAATCTCCTGGAGCAAGGTAGATGACGCAATAGTAAAGTGCAGTAGGCGTTTTGGAGGCTGCAGGCGCCCACCACGGTCGCTCAGACTCGCTTAATGCAAGGTCAGCACGTACCTCGGACTCAGACGACGGAGTGGATGAAGTCGATTGGTCAGTGGGCATCTCTGATGGCCTTCCATCCTTTGGCCAGGGTCCCGAGAAGAGGTTTGGGAGAGTGTATGATATGCCATTGACTCGGGCGAACTCTTCATCCGCGCGAACAATGTCCTCTTCGGCGTTCTTCTCACGTGTTTTTGAAGTTCCCGCTTGTGAGTCTGCAATATTGCTCTCGGGTGTTGATGGACGGACGGAGCCTAGCAAAGCATCTAGGCTATAAGTGACACCCTTGACTTGCTCCACTTCTCCATGCTCAATGGTACCAAACTGGATGACCTTGCCATCTGCAGGGGAAAGAACAGCGTTTGGATTGGGGTCGAGGGGGCGCGCTCCTGGCTTGAGGGTTCGGTAAAAGAAGGAGGCAAGATTTGGGTATACGTGAAGGTCAGGCTCAGAAACCTCGGAAAGGCTGGTGTCATTAGCACATGAAGAATTCACAACCGGGGTTCGCTCACTTGACACCAAAAATAAAAGAGTAGAGCTTAAAGCCCGGGACACGGAGGTAGTAGGGAATGTCAATCTCGTTGAAGCGGCCCCATAGTCTTGAGAGGGCCTTTAACGGTAGCGTGGACATGACTTGGACCGACCATGGCCCACTTGGCCGTATCCTTTCGCGCTTCTTTGGACGGCCCTCAGGACCCGCCGCCATATCATCTGAAGAATTACCATTTGCGCCTGCTTGGGTATGCTTTTCCCTGCGTTGTATGCGATAGAGCTGGAATACGCCTAGGAAGCCAATGCCGAGGGCTATGGGGATTGGCTTCCACTCTACTTTTGTCTTCTTTAGGGCCGCGCTTAGCCGCGATCGGAAGGACTCTTTTCTATGGAAGTTCTGTTGGCCGAATGCAGGGCGCGAAGATGAGAAGGATCGAGGGGGGACTGGCAGGCGCGCATGGCGGAAATTGGTAGGAAATCGAGGTCGAGGGTGGGCTCGCATGAGCCGACGGGAGCAGGTTAGGGCCATGGCTACTGCATCACGCAGACGCTGGAATTGAAGATGGGCCTGTACAGTAGAAGCAGACAGCGCTATTACGAGGCCTCGCAGCGAATTGACTTATGACGGGGGGGCGTCGCGCGTGAAAAGTAGAGCCTCATGGTGAACCAATGACGTAGAGGGGACATGAGCTTAGCGCGGAGCAGCGTTAGGCGCCGTTAGACCGTGTAACCAGCTCGCGTTTGCCCTGTACGAGAGGTGACTCGTGGCAAGTAAAGGTGTTCAACGCCAGGTAGACCTTGATGCCTTCCGTCGCCCAGTGCCGTCGTTTCTGCCAGGCCGCGGTGCAATGACCAACGAGAGTTTGCCGAGCAGCTGATTCCGAGGACGGAGGCAACGTATGCAAACACATCGCCAACCCTCCCACCCCGACCACTGCACTTTTACTTGCGCTCGGCCACCCGGGAAACACCAAGATGGGGGAAGAGGAGCCAGCCATCAACCTCAAGGTTCTCTCGCCGTCCACGGAGCTTGACGGCGGCGTCAGTCTGCCACAGGTCCCCGCTGCAACCACCATCAAGGAGCTGCGCGGTCTGATTCGGGATGCAGTGCCTTCCAAGCCGGCGACGGAGCGCATGCGCCTGATATACAGAGGGCGGGTGGTGGCAAACGATGACGATACGCTGGGCCATATATTTGGCGCAGACAATGTGAGATCGGCCAGCCGCCGAGCCTTGTGTCTTGTGACTGACCATGCGCAGATCCGCGAGAGCAAAGAGCAGAGCCTCCATCTGGTCCTTCGAGAACTGCCGGCGCCTCCGCGCTCGTCAACCGCCCCGCCAAATCCCTTCCGGCCTGTCCAGGGCCCTGTGCCGGCGAGCCCTCCCCTCCAGACGAATCCCTTCCGCGCCCTTCCACAGCCGCGCCCAAACTCGCAGCCACAGGTACCGCCGCCACACCACCGCCACCACCACCACAACCACCACAACCACCAGCTGCCGGCGCTGCCCAATCCATTCCAGATTCCTCTCCCGCCACAGGTTGCCCAGGCCATGGGCATGGTGCCAGAGGCACAGGCAGCCAACGAGCAAGACGCAAACACGCCGGCGCAGCAGACAAACCAGAGGCCGGCGCCCGAGAACGGAGCACCCGCGCCCCCTATGGGCCTTCCGCATCTGCCAGGCTTCGGGCCGCCCCATGCTCCGCTCAACGGCAGGGCCGTCCGCCAGGAAGGCACGGGGCCCAATGGGGAGCGATGGATGGTGACGTACAGCAACACGCAGGCGCAGCTGCCCCGCCAGTTTCCTCATCCGCCCTTTTTTGGCCTGCCGCCCCACGCCAATGCTGCGCCTGCCCTCAACGAGGCTGTCGACCGCCTCCTTCCGCGCATGGCGCACATCATACAGACAGCGAGACAGGAAATGGAAACCGTGGGGATGCTGATGCAGGCCGGCAATAGACAGCAAGATGCGCCATCGGCAGCCACGAGCCCTCCCCCGTGGCGGCTTGGGCGCATCCGGCAGCACGTCCAGACTATGGAACAGAACCTGACCTTGGTCGAGCGTGGACTGCTCCTTCTTGCATACGACCCTTCCATGGCGGGCAGTTCTGAGGTAGCCGAGCTCCGCCAAGCGGCCACCGAGCTCAGACGACATATCGACCAGTTGAACAGAATGCTTGGCTCTCCCTCTAGTGCGGCTTCTGTTCCAGCAACTTTGGCAGACACCTCACACCCGGCCCCAGTGCCTGGATTATCCACACCAGCAGGTGCTTCAGAATCACTGCCTGCGGGTACACCACAAGAGCTCTTCATCATCTCGGGTCCTCAGGGCCCGGTGGGCATCCTGTATGATGAACGAGGCACGTACACAACCGCCCCTATGGTTCCTACTCTCCCTTTTCAAACTTTTACAAGTCAATTTGCCCAGAACAGACAGCTCATTACTGGACTCGGTCAGCAGATCGCCCAAGGTTCCCATCAGTTACACAGCCAGTTAGCGGGTATCCAGCCGACACCGACGCAGCAACCCACAGCTACTAGACAGGCTCAAGCCCAAGCCCAAGCCCCACAGCAAGATCAGGCGGGTAATCTGAATCCCGCCCAGAATCAAAATGCAAACAACCCAGCAAACCCTCAGGGTGAGAACGGCCGCTTTGCAAATATGGCCGGTCACCTTTGGCTCCTGTTCAAACTTGCTTGTTTTGTCTACTTCTTCTCTGGAGCTGGCTGGTACCGCTCCGTCTTCCTTGGCCTCATTGCTGGCGGCATCTACCTAGCCCAAATCGGCATCTTCGAAGAGCAATTTAACATCATACGCCAGCACTTTGAGGCTATATTACCCGTCGGAGCCCTGGCCGAGCGCGCCGCCGTGCCTCGTCCCGCAAACGCACAAGCTCAACCCACAGAGCCAGGCCGAGCCCTCACGCCCGAAGAAGCAGCACGTCGACTACTACAGCAACACCAAGACCAACGATTTGGCTGGATCAGAGAAAGCATGCGTACTGTAGAGCGCTCATTTGCCATCTTTGTCGCGAGTTTGTGGCCGGGCATTGGTGAGCGAATGGTGCATGCCCAGGAAGAAAGGGTTAGGCTGGAACGGGTTGCAGAACAAGAAAGGGTACGGTTGGCGGAAGAAACAAGGCAAAAGGAAGAAGAGGCAAAACGGCAGAATGAAGAAAAGGGTGATGGTGCTGATGAGGGAGGCAGTTCATCTGGCGCACCTAGCTCGAGTGCGAAGGGCAAGGAGAGAGCTGTTGTCGTTGAGGACGAAACACCCAGCGAATCAGCCGCGTATACACATTCATAGCGATCCGATCCTGAATATCCCACAAGTACATCAACATGAATAAAGCAAACATTTCAACAATAGTTATGCCACAACACTCCCACCCCCAACCCTAAGGAAACCCAAAATCCGGCAAATTCAGCCAATCCGTCCACAGCACCGACCCCTGCTCCCACCCCTCCAGCACCTGTGCCGAAAAAAAATCCGAATTCGTCACCGTCTCATTCACTTCGCTGTAACTCATGGCCGAAAAGTCGACCCGCTCCGGCCAAAACGATTCCCCCGCCGCCGCATCCGGCAACATAGTAGGCGGCGTCGGCGGCACAAACAGACGGGGCAGCGCAGCGTCCGGCAGCGTCGGCGGCGGCGGCGGTGGCGGCGCCGCCTGCTTGACGAGGATGCGCAGAAAGCGCGAGTACACGGCGGACGAGCCGTTGCGGTGGGGCGGGGTGGATCCGATGCGCTGGAGGACGGTGGCAGTTTCGTCGATGAGGGAGCGGACGGAGGGGGCAAAGGGTTGCTGGGGGTGGGAGGATGGTGCGGCGAGGGCGAGGGCGATGGCGATGGAGGCCGCGAAGCAGATCATTGTGACGGTGTTGTTGGGCATGGAGGTCAGGCGGGATTCGCCCTGGATGGCGGCGCGGAGGACGTTTAGCGCGGAGGATAGTGCGGAGGCGCGGAACGAGCGTTTTACTTCTGGGGGCGCACTGGGGTGGTTGAGGAGCATGCTGTATGTGGAGAGGCGAGTGTGGGTGACGAGGATTTCGACGTACGGGGGCAGGGAGTGTGTGGCGGGGCTGAGGACTGGGGTCCAGGTGGTGTGCCAGTTTGTAAAGAAGGATTCGATTGCGGTGTCGATTTCCTGGGCGACGACGGTGCCGGGGGTGGGGGTGCAGTGCGTGTCGCAGCGGGAGCGCACGGTGGCGAAAAGGGAGTCGAGGTTGCGGCGGAGGACGGCCATGGAGACGAGAGGGCCATCTTGGATATAGGCGTTTGGGTGACTGTGCCATTTGTCGCAGTGTTGGATCAAGGAGGTTTTGGGCACGCAGTAGCTTCGGCCACGGGCGAGGCAGACGCCTCGTTCCAGGACGAAGAGAGAGATCCAGACTCGTTCTCGGCGGCGGAGGAGTCTTTGGCCCCATTCGGAGTTTATGTCTACGTCTTCGAAGCCATCCATCGTTAACGCCTTCTTGGCTTCGAGGCAGTCGGCCTTGGGGATTTGTCGAATATGCTCTTGGGCCAGGGATATAGAAGGCGTGATAATCTTGTCGAGCGACAGATCTAGAGCAATTGAAAGGGATGTCATCAGATACAAACTTGTGTCGTCATCGCTTGCATGAGAGCCAGGCGGCATCCAGGGAATGCTAATCATGAACGCAAGCACGATTTCCACTGATCGATACTTTTTGATGATAACCTGCTCGGCTAGGTACCGGCGATGGAGGAGCAGTCTTTTGGCCAGAGATGCAGTCTCGGGCAGAAATATTGCGGTCATTGCTAACAGCGTGGTGAACAAAAACGCCGAGCGCCTCCGGACAAAACGCAGTGTGTGTACTAGTGGATCGAGGCCCCAGCGAGTGTGTGCTAATTTCTTGTGGAAGTATGCTAAGAGCATGTCTGCCTCATCTAGTGTGACGAGACCAACGTCAATGGGATCAAGACCCGGTCCTTGATCAAGGCTCGCTTTCATTGGTAAGAAAAATTGATGAACGTCAAAGAAAGGATCTTTCTCGCTTCCATTCACTCGGCTGCCTGGCGTTGATGTACTGTTATCGAGAGCGTGAGGAGATGCAATGCGAAGATCTGAAGCGCGGGCAAGAAGTTGAAGAGGGTTTTCAACGCCCTCAAGTGCCAGATGGTCATCGCTTGATGGGCCAGCAACATCTTTCTCATTAATAAAAGGACTGCTTTTTGGCGATGGTGGTGTGTTGATAGCTTCTGTACTGTCATCGGCTCCTTGGTCCTCATCGAGAAGTTTCTTCAGATGTTCCAGCGTGCTGCGACTAGCAGTGTTGTCAGACTTCCTTCTTTTGATAGCTTCTTCGACTTGATAAATAGCCTTTTCTAGACCTGAGCGTTTACTAGTTATAGTAAATATATGCAACTGGTAATGTATGATTTGCTTACTTCTTGACCCCCTTCTGCCTCCCGATATGGAACTCGGGTATCACGCATTCGGTTCCGACATGTTGGCACCTCTCACAGTTCGCCGCTCCTTCATCGCGTCGACATTTGATCTTACTCTTACGACAATTAAGACACGCCGCCTGTTTAGTGTTCATGCCTTGTGTCAGGACAACTGGGATGTGAGTAAACAACGGGTATGCATCGCATGAGTGTCGCCTTGCTTCCGGATGGTTCCGCGAAACATTCAGACTTGAGCGGCAGCGATTTGAGCTTCAATTGGAGAAGTATGTGTAGTGAGCGACGATAGGGGCATACAGTATTCAATATCGTGACTGTGCCTCACAAGGGTGGAGGTATCCCGAGGTCGGGACGACGTCCGACTAAGTTGATCGTCAGTGATAACTAACTAGCTTGTTCTGCACTAGTCTGTACCAGCTCCTGTTGACATCTAGGAAGGAACAAATCACCGAGGCACATATAAAGTCATAATTATCTATTGTATACTTTCTATTTGTGGCAGTATCCAGTCTCGGCCAGGTTAGCAGTTTGCAAATGTACAAGAATCAAATCTACGGACGGATATCAGTAACAACACTCAACAAAAGATCCTCTAGTCTAAAGCTTGCTCTCCGTTTGTTTGAGACGCACAACACCCTGGGAACAGTCAGCTAATGGACCACGTATATCGTCACATCAAGACTCACCTCTTGCACACAACTGGCAATCAAAGTGCCATCCCGAGTATACATCTTCTGATACACCAGACCACGACCATCACCAGCCCATGGTGTCTCCATCTCAGTGAAAATCCACTCGTCGGCTCGAAAGGCTCTTGGGTTGTGGAAATGAATGGTGTGATCCAAGCTAACCATCATGCCGATCTCAGGTGTATCGCTCAGATCCTCGCCATTGCGAATCTTGCGGATGCGCTGAATGTCCGTCTCATTCACGTGCTTCATCCGCTTGAGCTCAGCATCATCTAGTGCTAGCAGCTTCTTCAATACGTCTTCATCGGCACTTGACTTGGCGTTGCTCTTGCGGTGCTGGGAGTACCGCCAGAGTTTGTGGGCTTGTGCGATTGTGCCGATGAAGTAGCTGTCAGACATGTATGCGAGGGCAGAGAGGTGTGCCTCGTGACCGCCAGCTGGGGAGATGTTGCCGCGCGCCTTGACCCATTGCCGGCACCTCTTCGTGTGTATGTCAGGAGAGTTGTCTGGGCTTGTCAGCATTCACATGTCAATTGAGGATGCGGTGAACTTGCCGTTCTCGATTGGCAGCTTCTGACTTTGGAAAGGGCTGCTTCCATCCAGGCTGATTTCCGAAGATTCGAGAGACTCTGACGGCAATGGAATATTGGCCATCGGGTATGCGTGTTCGACCTTTTGGTCTCCTCCGCTATTCTGTCGCACGAAGCTCATTGTAGTAGTGAAGATAACCTTGCCACGCTGACGCGCTTGCACAGTCCTGGTTGCGAACGATTTGCCAGATCTAACTCTCTCAACATGGTATATAATAGGAATTTCGGCGTTTCCAGCGAGCACAAAGTAACAATGCATGGAGTGCACGGTAAAATCGCTAGGAACCGTCTTCTGCGCAGCGCTCAGGGTCTGCGCAATCGCTGCTCCGCCAAAGATGCCTCTTGCGCCCGGTGGGTGCCATAGGGGGCGCGTGTTCGTGAAGAGATTGGGATCGATGTCGGACAGCTGTGTCAGCTCGAGGACATTCTCGATGGCTGATTGCGAGTGGTTGGCGGGCGGCGGGCGAATCAGGGTCGCCATATTTGGGCTTTCTTGAAGAGATGGAGTTGCACAGTGCTGTATGTGACGATGTTCAGGGGATCGACTACCTACTCATAGCCTCTCCCTTCGGCCGATTCAACGCGTTCAGGCGCATCGTCATTCTCGAGCCGAGGCATAACGCAAAAGCACATGGACTGCGGCAACCAGCCAGATCGGGCAAAGCACCACATGGGACTCGCCAAGATTCTTCTCCGGATTCCGTGGCCGACGTCACTCTGGTACCTGAGTCGGCTACCACCAATGTGCGAGCCGCATTTCACACCGTTATCCTGCGCTTGATCGCGTCCACACTTGCGCCCCTCTCTTTAAGCCTTACGGCCCTACACGCCTCTTTTGCGCCAGCCACTTTGACCTGACATGTCTTGGTCCTCGACGGTGCATGCGTACTTCTGCTCCACCTGATCGTCCATCGTAGTGGGACGTCCTTCACCATGGCCAACGCAAATGCGCATCCAGAGCTACAGGCCAAGCTGCGCGAGTTGGACCACGAACTAGAAGAGGGCGACATTACCGCTAAAGGGTTCGTAAAGTGGCGTGTCGTGTCCCCCCACGTAGCGCTAACGAGTCGCACAGCTATGAAAAGCGACGAACCGTCCTCCTGTCACAATATCTGGGCCCCGAGCAGGCTGCGCAATTGCAGGGTCACCTGCGACAGTCAAGTCTGGCCGGGAGCGAGGCCTCTGGCTCGCGATCAGCATCTCTCGCCGCGCTATCCGGCCCCCAAGCACCAGCCATCGAGCTCCCATGTCCAGAGTCGCAATATACTAGCTCCACGCCCAGCTTTGCCGGCACATCGCAGCATGGCGGCTCGGGAAGCAGCACTGCGGGGTCCTCGCAGTACATGGCATACCCCCCCAGTCAGGTCGGCCGCTTTCAAGAGAAGCAGCTGGGCCTACGGACCACATCCTTGCAGCGAAATTCGTCGCAACTGTCCCAGGGCAGCGAAACATTCATCCCGAGACCGCAGACGCCTGAAAACGCCTACTCGCGCGAGGGCACAATGATGGGCTCTAACTATGCATTCAATCCAGACACCCAGCCGGGCTACGATGGAGGACGTGGATCGCCTGGGGGAGACGTCAGTAGACGGAGCACAATGCTGGATGTAAACCAAGGTTATTTCTCCGACTTCACCGGACAGCAGATGCAAGACCATCGTGACTCCTATGGTGGGCCAAATCGATACTCGGCTGGCGATGCCTTCTCCCCGACCGCTGCTATGCCTCCCCCCATGATGATGCCCAGTGACTTGCCAGGTGTTGGTGTTGTTGACGCCATGTTGCCCCTAGAACAACGCGATCTGCCTTTTGACGTATACGATCCACACAATCCAAACATCCAAATGTCCAAATTTGACAACATAGGCGCGGTGTTGCGTCACCGCGGTCGCACACAGCCGCGACAGACTGCATTCTGGGTGTTGGATCCCAAAGGAAAAGAGGTTGCCTCGATAACTTGGGAGAAGGTTGCAAGCCGCGCCGAGAAGGTGGCCAAGGTCATCAGGGACAAGAGTAACCTTTACCGCGGGGATCGCGTAGCACTGGTATACAAAGACACCGAAGTCATTGAATTCGTGGTTGCGCTCATGGGCTGCTTCATCGCGGGCGTGGTCGCGGTGCCCATCAATAGCGTCGATGATTATCAGAAACTCATTCTTCTCCTTACTACTACCCAAGCACATCTCGCGCTGACGACGGATAACAATCTCAAATCCTTCCACCGTGATATTAGCCAGAACCGCCTCAAGTGGCCCAGTGGTGTCGAATGGTGGAAAACAAACGAGTTTGGGAGCTACCATCCGAAAAAGCATGACGATACGCCTGCGCTACAAGTCCCTGAAGTTGCTTATATAGAATTCTCGAGAGCGCCCACTGGCGATCTGAGGGGCGTGGTGCTCAGCCATCGAACAATTATGCACCAGATGGCGTGCATCTGCGCCATGGTCGCGACAATTCCATCCGGGCGCGAGAACACAGATACATTCGGCGCACATCTACGGGATCAAAATGGCAAATTTATCGCACCGCCTCCCCGAAGTTCTCCTACTGAGAACATCCTCAGTTACCTGGATCCGCGCGAAAGCGCAGGCATGATATTAGCCGTTCTCTTCTCCGTGTATGGCGGCCACACCACCGTGTGGACGGAGCCAAGTACAATGGAGACGCCTGGGCTCTACGCACACCTCATCACCAAATATAAAGCAAACATCCTCATCGCAGACTACCCCGGACTCAAGCGCGCGGCATACAACTACCAGCAAGACCCCATGGCGACACGCAACTTTAAGAAGAACGCGGAGCCTAACTTCGGCTCTGTCAAAATCTGCCTCATCGACACTCTCACTGTCGACTGCGACTTCCACGAGATCCTAGGCGACCGCTGGTTCCGCCCCATGCGCAACCCGCGCGCCCGCGAGCTCATCGCGCCAATGCTATGCCTGCCAGAGCACGGCGGCATGATCATCTCCGTGCGCGACTGGCTAGGCGGCGAAGAGCGCATGGGGTGTCCGCTCAGCATCGCAGAAGAAACCGAGGACGACAACGCCGAGCAGACGGAAGACGCGGGCGCCGTCAACGGCTACTCGAGCCTCATCGGCGGCGGCAGCACGACGAAGAAAGTCAAAGAGAAAAAAGGCCGCACGGAACTCACCGAGATCCTGCTCGACAAAGAGGCCCTTAAGATGAACGACATCGTCGTCCTCGCCATCGGCGAAGAAGCCAGCAAGCGCGCAAACGAGCCAGGTACCATGCGCGTCGGCGCCTTCGGCTACCCCATCCCAGACGCGACGCTCGCCGTCGTCGACCCAGAGACAAGCCTGCTGTGCTCACCCTATTCCGTCGGCGAGATCTGGGTCGATTCGCCCTCGCTGTCGGGCGGCTTCTGGCAGCTGCAGAAGCACACGGAGACGATATTCCATGCGCGGCCGTACCGCTTTGTTGAGGGGAGTCCCACGCCGCAGCTCATGGAACTCGAGTTTCTGCGTACCGGGCTGCTAGGCTGCGTGGTAGAGGGCAAGATCTTTGTGCTGGGGCTGTATGAGGATCGCATTCGGCAGCGGGTGGAGTGGGTAGAGCACGGGTTGGAGGCGGAGCATCGCTACTTTTTCGTGCAGCATCTTGTGTCCAGTATTATGAAGGCTGTGCCCAAGATCTATGACTGGTAAGAGACGTGAGTTTCAGGGGTTATTCGCGCTGACGAGGTGTAGCTCCGCGTTCGATTCCTATGTCAATGGCGAGTATCTGCCCATCATACTTATCGAAACCCAGGCTGCTTCAACAGCACCAACGAATCCCGGGGGGCCCCCTCAGCAACTTAACATTCCGTTCTTGGACTCGCTGTCAGAGCGATGCATGGAAGTGCTCTACCAAGAGCACCACCTCCGCGTATACTGTGTTATGATCACCGCACCTAACACGCTGCCCCGCGTGATCAAGAACGGACGACGAGAAATAGGCAACATGCTCTGCCGGCGCGAATTCGACAACGGCTCTCTGCCATGCGTGCACGTGAAATTCGGCGTGGAACGCTCCGTCCAGAACATCGCGCTGGGCGATGACCCCGCGGGCGGCATGTGGTCTTTCGAAGCATCCATGGCGCGCCAGCAATACCTGATGCTGCAAGACAAGCAGTACTCGGGCGTAGACCACCGTGAGGTCGTCATGGACGACAAGACGGCCACGCCGCTGAACCAGTTCTCCAACATCCACGACCTGATGCAGTGGCGGGTGTCGCGGCAGTCTGAGGAGCTGGCGTACTGCACGGTCGACGGGCGCGGCAAGGAGGGCAAGGGCGTCAGCTGGAAGAAGTTCGACCAAAAAGTCGCGGGCGTCGCCGTGTACCTCAAGAACAAGGTTAAAGTGCAGCCGGGCGACCACTTACTGCTGATGTACACGCACTCGGAGGAATTCGTATACGCGTGCCACGCGTGCTTTATCCTAGGCGCCATCGCGATCCCCATGGCGCCCATCGACCAGAACAGGCTGAACGAAGACGCACCCGCGCTGCTGCACATCATCGCCGACTTCAAAGTCAAGGCGATACTCGTCAACACCGACGTCGACCACCTGCTCAAGCTCAAGCAGGTGTCGCAGCACATCAAGCAGTCGGCCGTGATCCTCAAGATCAACGTGCCGCACACGTATAACACGTCCAAGCCGCCGAAGCAATCGAGCGGCTGCCGCGACCTAAAGCTGACGATACGCCCCGCCTGGGTTCAGACGGGCTTCCCCGTGCTGGTCTGGACGTACTGGACGCCGGACCAGCGGCGCATCGCGGTGCAGTATGGACACAGTCAGATCATGGCGCTGTGCAAGGTGCAGAAGGAAACGTGTCAGATGACAAGCACGCGGCCGGTTCTCGGGTGCGTGAGGAGCACAATTGGACTCGGCTTCATACATACCTGCCTCATGGGCATTTTCCTCGCTACCCCAACCTACCTCGTGTCGCCCGTCGATTTTGCGGGCAACCCCAATATCCTGTTCCAGACGCTGTCGCGGTATAAGATTAAAGATGCGTATGCTACGAGTCAGATGCTGGACCATGCGATTGCGCGGGGTGCGGGCAAGACGATGGGCATGCATGAGTTAAAGAATTTGATGATTGCGACGGATGGGCGGCCGCGGGCTGATGTTTGTATGTATCTTGATGTGATGTGCGTTTTTGAGCGAGATGCTAACTTTGGTAGATTCGAGAGTGAGAGTGCATTTTGCGCAGGCAAGTCTTGATAGAACGGCTATCAATACGGTCTACTCGCACGTGCTAAATCCCATGGTGGCATCGCGGTCATATATGTGTATTGAGCCGGTAGAGCTACACCTCGATGTTAGCGCCCTTCGGAGGGGCCTCATTATGCCTGTTGACCCAGACACGGAGCCCGGTGCGCTTCTCGTGCAGGATTCGGGTATGGTGCCTGTGAGCACGCAGATATCCATTGTCAATCCAGAGACGAATCAGCTTTGTTTGGCTGGCGAGTACGGCGAGATCTGGGTACAGTCGGAAGCAAATGCGCATAGCTTCTACGGCTCGAAAGAGCGATTGGATGCCGAGCGGTTCAATGGCAGAACGATCGATGGCGACCCAAATGCGCGCTACGTGAGGACCGGTGACTTGGGGTTCTTGCACAGCGTTACGCGACCTATTGGAGCCAATGGCTCTCCTGTCGATATGCAGGTCTTGTTCGTACTAGGAAGTATTGGAGATACATTCGAGGTCAATGGCCTAAATCACTTTTCGATGGACATTGAGCAGTCTGTCGAGCGCTGCCATCGCAATATTGTGCCCGGAGGCTGGTATGTTTCTTCTCTTCGACTCACCTTGTCTCAAGTTTGCTAACATATCATCCAGCGCTGTTTTCCAGGCTGGCGGCCTTGTCGTCGTCGTTGTTGAGATCTTCCGGCGAAACTTCCTCGCTTCAATGGTGCCTGTCATTGTGAATGCTATTCTCAACGAGCATCAACTTGTTATTGATATCGTGGCTTTCGTCATCAAGGGCGACTTCCATCGCTCACGGCTGGGCGAAAAGCAACGTGGTAAGATTCTTGCTGGATGGGTGACACGCAAGATGCGCACCATTGCGCAATACAGCATCCGCGATCCAAATGGATCTGAGAACCAGATGATCAGTGAAGAGCCCATGGGACGTGCGAGCATGAGCATGAGCATTGGCAGAGGTATGAAGGGGCCAGGCAGTGCGAGGGGAAGTCTACTAGCAGGCAACGCAATGGGCGCGACTGGGCAATTGAACAGCATGCAACTCCAACAACATCAAGCCAACATCATCAGCCAAGAACTTCCTGGCCAAAGTGCCCCAGGAAACTTCGCCCAACAACCACACGCCATATCCGAGGTCCCAGGCCAGGCAACATTACTGTACTCAGAAAGCATACCCGAACATGAATACAGCGATAAAACACCTACAAATGCGCGTCACAGCTTCCTCCCGGAGCTCGACCAAGGCGCAGATTACTCGCCCATCGACCACGCAAGCCCGTTTATACACGATCACGGCCCAGGCGACCATAACTACCAACAACAAACCTACGGCAACGCCCAAGTGCCCGAGATCCTGCGTCCGGGCCCGGAAGAGAGGTACGCACCCGCCTTGGAGCCGTTCTACAGCGACTCCCAGCCGTACGACTATACGCCCGGTGCGCAGGAGCAAGGGCAAGGACGCTGGAGCTTCGATGAAGCGGCTGAGAGCGGGGGACTGCGAGTTGCGAACGAGGGCGGGGGACTCCGTGTTGCGAATCGCAACAGCGACGAGAGTTGGACGAGCGATGCATTGGCAGGATTGAAGCTGGCGGGGCAGACAGAAGCGCCGCAACGATAAGGTGAAGCGATGATGTATGGAGATGAAGATGGAAACGATGGTGTTGGTGGAGGCAGCCCTCGGGCTCGAGGTGTAGTCAGGGATCACCACACTCGGCTTTCAATATATGGCCAGTTTCAAGATAAAGTGCCAAGTCGAGTGTTATTTTTTTTCTGTACATAGCGCGAGGAGTAGTGCATCTAGATGGTGGCATGTTAGTAGCGAGATGAGAATTCAAGTCAAGCCTTTTTGATAGATGTGGAGTCCAAGGGCGGTCGGTGATGGCGCGGAAGGCAGTTCATGCATGGAAGTGGAGTTTTGCTTCGTATGAGCGGTTCGGTGTGACTGGTGTGCATATGGGATGAGTCGTGAGGCTGGGCGCGAGGGGTGCAAGATTAGCTGTGGGATGAGGCGTAGTTGTGCCGCTGTCTTGTTTGGGGTTGTGGAGATGGATAACGGGTGATCCGTGTGAGGTTGAGTTGTGGACGACTTGATCCGTGGGCTGATGGGGATAGTGGGACAGTCTTATCTATTGTGAAGGACACTTGGCTCATACCTAGCTTAGAGTCACAAACAATAATCTCCGATGAATATGTGCACCAGAGGCTATTTACGCTCACATTGAGCCGGGCGAAGGGGTTTGTTCGAGAAGACAGCGGGAGGCAGGGGAGCAGTGGTGGTCCGTGGGGAAATGTCGTTCATGATTGTGCAGGCGAGAGTTCCCACAACCGGGTTGGCAGTGTTTCAGGTTAGTGAACGTGGGATGGCGGGTGTTTGGTAGAAGAGAAGATTGTTTGGGGCCAGTGGAGAGGGACGGAAGATTCAGTAGATATCGCGAGATTGATGCTTGGATGGTGTTGGGTCCTGAGTCGTGGTTCTTGGTAAGACATGAGGTGAGGGGCATTGACACGTGAGGGTAGCGTGTAGAAGGAGCGCCCACGAGCCTCGGACACCAAGGAAGGGGTGCAGGAGGAGCCCAGACTGCAGACGCGATGACGAGGGAGATGGGCCACGACGCACCACTTACTCCAGTCTGCGTCCGGTGCTCCCGACCAACAAATAACTTTTCAATGCAGCGAAGTGGCGCCGGTGTTCTTGGTTGGGTCCGGTGTGGCGCAGACGACCCAAGGCATGAATTTGCACACGGAAACTGGGCCTGTCCAACCAGGGGCCCCCGGTGGCTAGCCGGCGATAAACAAATGCATAGGCGGCCAGATGATTTGTTCCATGCGATAAGAGCCAGGTCACCAGCCGGCTCGCGGCCGTCAACAGGGGCAGGGAGGCGGGACAACGTGCCGGGGACGAGAAGGGATCGTCTGGGTACCTGGATCCAGTCTGGGCGTGTCGGTGTCGCTCGTGTTGGTCCAAAGTCATCTATCGTGTAATCTAATCCAGGCGCATCGCACGCTGGCGCCGGTGCGAGGTGAGGTTTGCTGGCGTGACAGAGCCGTCTGGATAGACAGAGCACAGCGTGTCACACGGCACCTCTCTTATTCTGTGACTGCTGAAGAGGCCAGCCTCTGTATCAGGGATGCATCGGGCTTGCATCGCCAACAAACCAAGTGCGAATCGCACCCACGGTAGCCGGCAACACCGCGCAGAGCCCAGAACACACGACCCATTCGGGCCCCCCTGTTGGCCAAATCGAAAGACGGTGAGGTGAGCTTGTGGCGCTCCCGTTTCATGGCGCTCAGGAACGCCAACCTGACTGGCTCCAGCATAGCCCGACAGAAATGCGGTTGAAACACCGAGCCTGCACGTCAGCCCCGTCTGCCCCGCCCATTGGCTGCCGTTACTCGAGGGCCCAGGAACCAAAGGGCCCTCGCCGTGGCATCCCGTCCACTCTTTACCTGGCCGTCCCTCTGACCTCACGTCCATCGCCCGGCCGTGTGTTCGACGATCCCTTGCACATTCGCTTCTACCCAACTGTTGTTCACTCGTTTTGACAACGCCATACACTCGCTGCCTTTCTCCAGCCCGGCACTCTCGACAGGCTTTTGCTCGCCCCACCATTCACTCTTTACCCCAGGACCCCCCGGTGAATATTGTCGTCTTTGTCCCTCTTCATTCTTCATTCACTGTCACTGTCGCTATCACTACTACCGCCCTGGATCCGCCGGCTCTGGATCATCGACCACTCGGCCTACTTCCACTGTGCAGCGCACCGCCATACTGCACATCCGCCACATTGTGATGCTTCTGCAGTAACGAAAACACCCCCATTGTCTACGTACATTATCCACATCAATCGATCTGCAACCTGCTTTATGCATATTGCAGCACTTCGCGCGTTTCTCCCGGCATCCCACCTTTCACATCTTTGATCCTGCACCTGGTCGTGCACATTCATAGACACCATTCACCGTCGATCACAATACAACAAGCCCCGACCACCGACCTCCACAGTCTTCGTGCGCTCAGGCTTTACCTGTCCGTGTCACTCAACTACCCACCACCTCCGCCATCCAGATACACATGGCCGCCTTCCGCCCCCAGGGGGTGGAGCAACCAAATACTGATATGAATCAACTAAACCGTCGCGACGCCCACTTCCTGAGCGGCTGGGATGCCGCCGGCATCGCCGACCTCAAGTATTCCTTCGGCCTCGCAGGTGTCGACCAGGCTGGTAACTACATGTGGGTTGACGCCTTCTTGTACATTCTCATCATCCTGGCCGTCTTCCTGCTTGGCTTGCGTGTAGCAAACATGTTTTGGCGCCACCAGCGCCATCTCACCGTCATGGCAAACCCTCATAACCAGAACTACTGGGCAATGAATAGAACCTCTTGGTGGCCGTGGCTCAACCGCCATCTCCTGGTAGCGCCGCTATGGAGAAAACGACACAACGCTTCTTTCCAGATCTCAAGTGCAATCGATAACGGAACACTACCCGGCCGCTGGCACACTATCATGCTCGTCGTTTACGTCGGGCTGAACATTGCATGGTGCGCCGCGCTGCCATACAGCGTCTTGGACCACAAGCAAACGATCGCCGCACTCCGCGGTCGCTCCGGAACCCTAGCCGCTCTCAACTTGATTCCTACGATCCTCTTCGCGCTCCGTAACAACCCACTCATCACCCTCCTCCAGGTCTCCTATGACGACTTCAACCTCTTCCACCGCTGGGCTGCACGCATCACCATTGTGGAGTCCATTGTCCACACAGTGGCTTGGATGTACAACACCGCACATGGCGCCGGATGGTCCGCCGTCAGTGCCGGACTGCGCACTGAGGGATCATATGGCTGGGGAATGGTAGGCACTGTCGCCTTTACATTCATCGGCATTCAAGCCTGGTCGCCATTCCGTCACGCCTTTTACGAGACATTCCTCAACATCCACCGTGTTTGCGTCATCGTTGCACTAGTTGGCCTTTACAAGCATCTTGAGATGCACAAGCTGCCCCAGATACCTTGGCTACATCTAGTCATCGTCTTCTGGGCAGCTGAGTGGATCTTCCGTGGACTGTCCATCCTCTACTACGGATTCAGCCTCAAGAAGCGTTCCTCGATCAAGGTTGAAGCCATGCCCGGCGAGGCAGTGCGCGTCACAATCGATATGGTCCGCGACTGGACCCCACGCCCTGGCTGCCACGTCCATGTGTGGATACCACGCTTGTCGCTATGGTCTTCGCATCCTTTCTCTGTGGCCTGGGCCCCTACCCTCTCCCCGGACTCCAAAGAAATGACCCTGCCCGTCCTCGAAGGCGACAAAGTCCTTGCACCCAGCGCACTTCCCAAGTCGCGACAAATCAGCCTCATCTGCCGTGCGCGAACAGGCATGACAAGGCAAATGTACGAGCGCGCTTGCAAATCGCCCAACGAAACTTTCACCGCATGGGGCTTCATCGAAGGCCCATACGGCGGCCACCACAGCCTTGATTCCTATGGTACTGTCATGCTATTTGCAGGGGGCGTTGGCATCACACATCAAGTCATGTACCTCAAACACCTCGTCAACGGCTTCTCCAAGCGCACAACCGCAACTCAAAAAGTTGTCCTCATCTGGACCGTTCCTGACTCTGACTGTCTGGAATGGGTGCGCCCTTGGATGGACGAAATCCTTCGCATGCCGCAACGCAAACACGTACTGCGCATCAAACTTTTCATCTCACGACCCAAAGGCCGCGTCGAGAGCAGCAGCGAAACAGTCAAGATGTTCGCGGGCCGTCCCAAGCCCGACGCACTGATCGAAGAGGAAGTGCGCCACCGCCAGGGCGCCATGGCCGTCACCATTTGCGGAAGTGGCGGCTTCGCAGACGGCGTCCGAGCAGCAGTGCGCCCTTGGTTGACAGAGGGAGCCATCGATTTCATTGAGGAAGCTTTTACCTACTAGGCTTATTCTCGCGCACAACAAAGCTCCTTGCTACCCCTGCCTCCACACCCCTTCTGTTCTATCTTGTTTATATTGTGCGTCTTCTCTTCTTTGTATATACAACTTCCTAATATGTTAACATGTTTGCAAACGGCATGTCTCTCCTTGATCTTTTGCATGAGCGAAGCATGAAGCGTGGAGTTCTTTTGTCTCTTTGGGGTAAAGTGGCGTGTGTAGATATTGGGTAACGGAGACGTAGTGTGAACACCTAGGAGATTAAGTAGCGCAAAAGTAAACTCTCAAAGTTCAATCATGCATCCATGTGCGGTGTTATTGGTGTGTGGGTGATTGAGTGGCGTCAAGAGTAGCGATTGGTACGTGATGATTTGTGCAGTGTAATGCGAAGGGGAGAACATAAAGCAGGCATAACAATGGATGTCATCCTAGACATCTGGCATTTGGGTAATGTCTGATAAAACTTGGGACAATGAATGTGCTACGTAGCGTTGATTGGCACATGCGTGCGATCCCCAGGCCAAGCGAGCGAGCGACAGCGACAGGGATTGCGGCCCCTCTTCTAACCCCGAACCACAACCATGACGATGACGATTTGGACGGCTTTCCGGCTTCTGCTTCACCTCGGAGCTTCGCCAATATGATGAACGCCCGCCGTTACCCGATGTCGGCAATGGTTTGAGTTCCTTTGCAAATGTCTTAACTGCGCAGGCGCATCTGACATCTTTCGTTGTCTATACATACATTTCTATACACAATGGATGCCATACCATCGTCGTGCCGGCTCATGGCCACTCTCCCCGCGAGAATGTGCTCGCGACGGCCACTGCCGCCTCAATTGCGAGTAGCACGCACATTACCACCACGTTGGCGATTTGTCCAGCAACAGCGAGCTATCAGCGCCGTGTCTAACCACGCGCCCAGCATGGACCGCTCACAGTCGAAGCTCTTCAAGGACGCGGATGAAGCAGTGGCAGACATACAGTCTGGCTCCACAATCCTCAGCGCAGGTTTTGGGCTGTGCGGTGTTGCAGACACTCTCATCCAAGCTATACAGAAACGGGGCCCAGAGTCTCTAAATAGCTTAACTGCCGTGTCTAACAACGCTGGCATTGAAGATGTGGGAGGCCTGGCTCTGCTCACCAAGGGCGGGCAGGTGAGCAAGCTTATCATTAGCTTCCTGGGGAACAACAAGGCCCTGGAGAAGCAGTTCCTCACCGGCGGCATTGAGATCGAGTTGTGTCCGCAGGGTACGCTTGCGGAAAGGATAAGAGCTGCTGGTGCGGGCATCCCGGCTTTTTATACACCCACGGCAGTGAATACACTATTACAGGATGGCAAGATCCCGGCGAGATTCGACAAGGAGGGCAAAGCTGTTGGGTTTGGCCAGAAGAGAGAGGTGCGGGAGTTTAATGGCAGGAAGTTCCTCATGGAGACTGCTTTACCGGGTGATATTGCCATTATTCGGGCGCATAAGGCCGACGAGGCTGGCAATTGCACTTTCAGGTAGAAATATATCCTAATAGTATGTTAGGACTCTGCTAACCGTTCCTCAGATACACCACCAAAGCCTTCGGCCCCATCATGGCCAAAGCCGCGCGCCTCACCATCGTCGAAGCCGAAGAAATCGTGCCCATCGGCGCCCTAGACCCCAACAACATCGACCTCCCTGGCATCTTCGTCGACCGCATCGTCCCCTCCACCGCCCCCAAAAACATCGAAATCAAAAAGCTCTTCGAACCCCCATCCACCACACCACCCCAAAACGACGCTGCCCAACGCCGCACCCGCATCGCCCGCCGCGCGGCCAAGGAGCTCAAGCACGGCTACTACGTCAACCTCGGCGTCGGCATCCCCACCGACGCTGCCTCCTTCGTCCCCCCCACTACAAAAGTCTGGCTCCAGTCCGAAAACGGCATCCTCGGCATGGGCCCCCATCCCACCCCCGCCCAACTCGACCCGGACATCATCAACGCCGGCAAGCAAACCGTCACCCTCCTGCCTGGCGCGTCCACCTTCGATTCTGCAGAGTCCTTCGCCATGATCCGCGGCGGCCATGTCGACGTTAGTATTCTTGGTGCGCTACAGGTCAGTGCGACGGGTGATCTTGCGAATTATATGGTGCCGGGCAAGACGTTTAAGGGGATGGGCGGCGCGATGGATCTTGTGGGTAATCCTGATGCGACGAAAGTCGTGGTTGCGACGGAGCATGTAGCGAAAGATGGGAAGAGCAAGATTGTGGAGACGTGTAGGTTGCCACTGACGGGCAAGGGGTGTGTCAGTCTAATTATTACCGATTTGTGCGTTTTTGAGGTGGTTAGAGGGAAGGGGTTGGTGTTGAGGGAGTTGGCGGATGGGGTGAGTGTGGAGGATGTTAGGAAGAATACTGAGGCGAGGTTTGAGATCGGGGAGAAGGTGGGGAGGATGGAGGAGTGGTGATTGAATGATGCTTATAGGTGTTGGGGGTGGGGTTAAACAGGGATGAAGGGCTGGATATATTGGTTGTTGTGACGATTCGAGAAGATTGAGTCCGCATGGCTTTAGAGGAGCTTTTGGAGATTTTTATAGAGTATAGAGTGGAATACCTACTACCTTGATGGTTTTTCTTTTTCAATCGGAGCAGATTGTGGACACAGGAGGTGATTGATTCGAAATTATCCAATATAGAATATTGGAGCACTTGTACGTATTTTGTGATTTCAGCCACAATAATTTAGAACGTCTTGTAAAACTACCAGAACAAAGTTCAAGCTATTAGGAAAATTGAACAGCCAAAATCGACCAACAAAGCTCCAATTTAAAGGATGCAAGCAATAAAACATAAAAACCAAACAGGCCGTATATCCTCACCACAATTCATCCCAACCCAGATCCATGCCGAGCCTCCCAAGCATCATCCAAAGCTTAACCCAAACAGCCTCACACACTCCTCTTTCCCCAACCCAGCACTGCACACAGCCTCTCTCCTACACCAAATACTCCACCCAACATTCCAATCCAACCTAACCCAACCCAACCCTTCGCACCAAAAATCACCACCCACCTCGGCGCCTGATCAAGTCCCGCCGCGGCCCCGCCCAGACCCGATCTCACCCAAGCTTTTACCCCAAGAGGTTACAATGCTTATCGCGCGCGCCAATCACACCTGCAACCCCCCGTGGGGAAAAAGGGCCCACAACGGGCGCACGGCCTGCAGAACGGTTTCCACGCGTATATAAAAAGCCGTGTGTTACATTTCTAGTATTTTTTTAATTTTTTTTTGGGTCGCTTCGCCCTTTGACCCGACTCTGCAGGATGAATAGCGTTTTTGCCGACAAGATGCGCGACGAAAAGATTGAGGAGGCGGCGGTACGGGAGGGAGGAGGAGGAGGAGGAGGAGGGGACGGGAAAGTGGTGCGGCGGATGGATGTGCGGTGAGTTTTGGTTATTTGCTTGTTGCTATATGTGGGCGAATTGGATATGGGTGGCTGGCTGATTGTTGTGGTGTGGTAGGATCCTGCCTATTCTCGCGCTGCTGTTTCTGTGCTCGTTTATCGACCGGACGAATGTGGGGAATGCGAAGATTCTGGGGCTGGAGAAGGACTTGGGGATTACTGACCATCAGTATGCGATTGGGCTGTGTGTGTTTTATGCGACGTACATCGCGAGGTATGTCATTCTACAATGTTGTTTCCGGAAGAGGGCCTGACTGCCTTAGTGAAATTCCGTCGAACCTGGTGCTGAAGAAGATGTCGCCGAAGATGTGGTTGCCGTTGTTGACGGCGGTTTGGGGTGTGTTGACTATGTGTTTGGGGTTTGTGCACAACTTTGCATCGTTTGTTACTGTGAGGGCGCTTTTGGGTGTTGCGGAGGGTGGATTGTTGCCGGGGATGGTAAGAATCAGGCTCAGCATATTGGATGTCTACTAACGTTATATCCAGGTTTTGTATTTGTCCCATTTCTACCGCCGCAATGAGCTCGCCCTCCGGATTGGCATATTCTACACCGCAGCCTCACTCTCTGGCGCATTTGGCGGTCTTCTTGCCCGTGGTCTCAATGCTATCGGGCCAGCCGGCGGTCTCGAAGGCTGGCGCTGGATATTCATCGTCGAAGGCCTTCTTACAGTCTTCGTCGGTATCTGCTCCGCTATTTTCCTCCCAAATTCCATCGAATCCGCCAGCTTCCTCACTTCTCTCGAAAAAGAGACCGCCCGCCACCGTCTCGACGAGCAAAACTCCGTCCACGAGCCATTCAGCTGGGCCGAAGTACGGCGCGGGATTTTCAATGTCCAGGTCTGGCTCAGCGCCCTCGCATACTTCGCCATCCTCTGCGGCCTCTACTCCTTCGGCCTGTTCCTCCCCACCATCATCAACGCCCTCAAGTTCGCAAAAGACCCCAACCAAGTGCAGCTCTGGACCGTCATACCTTACGCCGTTGCAGCCGTTTTTACAGTTATTACTGCCTACCTGTCTGATCGCCTCGCTCTTCGCGGGCCCATCATGCTCTGCACTCTTCCCATCGCCATCATTGGCTACGGCGTCATAAGCCATTCCACGAACCCCAAAGTACAATACGGGATGACGTTCATGATGGCAACGGGCATGTACGCATCCGTGCCCTGTATTTTATCCTGGAACAGCAATAATAGCGCGGGCCATTATAAGCGGGCCACGACTAGCGCGCTGCAGCTTGCGGTTGCGAATTGCGGCGGCTTTGTTGCAAGTTTCGTGTATCCGAAGAAGCAAGCGCCTCAATTTAAGGAGAGTCATAGTGTTATGTTGGGGTTGTTGTGTGCGGCGTGGGTGCTGATTGCTGCGAATGTGGCGTGGGTTATGAAGATCAATAGGGATAAGGCGGGCGGGAAGTATGATGAGTGGGAGGGGAAGGGAGATGACAGGGATCCGAGATTTAAAATGGTTTTGTAGGGGGGATTGTTGGATGTATTCATCGCTCGATGAATTGATCTATTTGTTACCTTGATTGTATGGAAGTTTGGTTTTCTATCATGGTATCGTATAAGTATTGATAGAAATAAGGCCGTGAAAGGCACCGAGGATCCCCGGAAAGCGGATGTTTGATCTTGCCGCGTGAAGGCTTCTCCGCTTCGATCCGGGTACTGCCAACTCCGGATTGTGCCGTTGGGCGGGGCTCGGTGCGCCGCACGATTTCGCAATATTTGACAGTTTACAAGTGCCTTGTATGGGATCCATACAACCCCAGCTGAAGTCTTAGTAGACCATAGGAGAAAGTGATGACGTAAGAAAGTCCTAATCTAGCAAATGATTCAGGGTAATTCTGCAGAAAGCTGGTCTACCAAGACTCCCTGCATACTTACACGCGTGAAACATTTGTCAGCCTGGCGTGAGGTTCGTTGAGTTCATCAAAGAGATATAAATTAGTCCCAGTCCAAGATCAGTACACGACAACTTCCAACGTCCGTCCTTTCTAACAGCTAGCACCCCAAAACCAAAAGCCAATTCTAGCAATGACGTCGGCAAAACCTTTTGGCACAGTACCACCAGGTGCAAGGCAACCGCCCACACCGTTCGAGCTTCATGTCGAAGATGAGAAGGTTCAAAACCTCAAGACTCTACTGAAGCTCAGCCCTATTGCAAAAGAAACGTATGAGAACTTACGTAATGATGGAAGTTATGGCCAATTCGGTGTGAGTAGGAAATGGGTTGTGGATGCGAAGAAGTACTGGGAAGAGAAGTTTGACTGGTATGTAACGCCACTCATGTATATCATCATGAAACAATACAAAATGAGGCGGAACTTTGCTCAACTCTGCTAAAAATGTCTTCAGGCGCGCCCATGAATCCCGCATCAACTCCTTCCCGGCCTTCAAAACAGACATAATTGATGATGACGGCGGCATCCACAATGTGCACTTCACTGCTCTCTTCTCTAAAGACCCCTCCGCCATCCCAATTGCTTTCTTCCACGGCTGGCCCGGCTCTTTCCTCGAATTCTTACCCATGATGTCCCTCCTGCGCGATAAATACACGCCCGACACCCTCCCCTACCACATCATCGTCCCATCCCTCACAGGCTTCGGCCTCTCTTCCGATCCCCCCTTAGACAAGGACTGGAAACTCGCCGACACATCGCGCATCATGCACAAGCTACTTCTCTCGCTCGGCTTCGACAAATACCTCGCGCAGGGCGGCGACATTGGAAGCATGGTTTCGCGCACCCTAGTAGCAGCGTATGGCGAGTGCAAAGGAATACACCTCAACCTCCTCCTAGACCCCGAGATGGTCAAAAACCCACCGTCCAACGCCAACCTGAGCGAGCAGGAGCAAAAAGGGCTGCAGCGCATGGGCGACTTCTTCGCCACCGGATTCTCATATGCGCAGATGCACAGCACAAAGCCTTCGACCATCGGGCTTGTACTGTCTAGTTCGCCCATTGCACAACTGGCCTGGATCGGCGAGAAGTTCCTGGCCTGGAGCGACCCCGCTACTACGCCTCCGCTCGACGAAATCCTCGCTGGCGTCTCGCTATATTGGTTGGCGGGCTGCTATCCAACGTCCATCTACACGTATCGTGATCATAAAGGCTTCACGAAAACGGATAAGCCGGTTGGGTACTCATATTTCCCGTGGGAGTTGGCTCCTATGCCGAGAGCGTGGGCGGAGGAGTCGGTTCGATTGGTGAGTTTCAAGGAGCATAGTCAGGGCGGGCATTTTGCGGCATTGGAGAGGCCAGAAGCTTTGTTGGCGGATGTCGAGGAATTTGCTAAACTGGTGTGGAAGTGAGACGGTTGGACGGAGTTAGATAAGACGTGTAAATGGCAGCCAATTGCAATATCTTTGCCAGGAAACCCGTGATGTTGGGAAGGTGCGTAGGTAGTGATAATTGCTTTCTGATTACTCGGCCGGTTTGCGACGTCGTGGCCAACAGACCGGCCCCTATATTGAGCTGTGAAATTCCTATCTCTGGACCTGACTGCGCGAAAGTGGCCCCTAACCCAACTGACAACGAACACAACGCTTCCATCATGCGATTCCGGCCTGCGGGACACAGGTTTCGCTTGTAAAGCAGCGCCACGGAGACAGAATAGCTCGTTTAGGTATATCATACATAAATTTGGCTAGAATGAGGATTTGGCACTAGGATGATAGGGATTCGGTGTTGTGGTAAGTTAAGCGGCGTTGGTTCTCAGCCAGCTCACCGGCTACAAAGATCAGCCGTAAGCCAGGTACCGCATCGAAAATATCGTGGCCTTCTTCGGAGAATTACCAAGAACGGCCTGATACTTCCGAAATAGCACAGTCCCCAAATGGTAGACATTACAAGACACGTTATGAATAGCAGGCAAGTCGTGTCTCGGCACCAAATGCCTACCAATTATTAGCAACGCGCCGATGAACCCAGACACGCACCTTCGTCGACTCGGAAGTCATGCCATGGGCCGTTACGTTTCGGGATTGTGAGATACGCGAGAGCCGGGGGTATGTGGCAAAGCGGGCGGCCCCGTTGATGGTGTCTTTGGTAACAAAGACACTGCAACGGTGAGTCCATACCCATTCTGGCGCGCTGCAGCTGCAATCATAAGACACGAGAACTAGTGGGTTCATCATTGTCGTGGGCGCGTCGGGGACTGGGACCTGGATACGGTAACGCGAGCTGGTCGGTCTCTGTATCCAAGATGCGTCGACGCATCGAGCATTGGAGTTCATCCACCACCACTCAGAACTGATCTCTCAACGTTAGTATTGGCGCGGATGCATGGGACGTGATGGTCGTCATGTCCGTATATGGTCATCAGATCCAGCACCAATGCTGATCGGACTCGCTTCGTTGTTTTGCCGATCATGCACTATCGATCTGACGCTCAGGTACCAAAAGGTTGCTGAAGCCTGTTTTGCAGCTGAAATCAGCCCGGCGGCTACCCTTGTCCGAAGAGGAAATATGTTCCCCATCTCAGACAGGTGACTCTGACATGGATGAATTAATTTAGATATCTTGAAAGCAGAGCCTTGTGGCCACTATTGGGCTCACACATGCACCCCATTTGCTTAGTCCTGCTGAGCTCTTCATCAGTTTTCTGTGCAATACTCCAGACACAGTATTCGTTATCAAAGAGTCGGGAAGCTCCGCACGGGGAAGTTCGAAACGAGGTCTGTCCTAGTGCTGCAATGACAGGTATTGGAATGCTTCCTTGGGTGGTTGACCACAATCCAAAGACGTTTGGTCAAGGTCGGCACGTCTAGACGGCTGTCCAAAAGCTGTTGAGTAGCAACTTAGGGAGGTGATCGTACGCTAAGTAACTAAGCCCAAGCGTCAACGGCCCGCAAATGCTACAACAGTATGTTGTGCCGCTTTTGCATGCAATTTTCTTGACCACAAACTTGCGGGCTACATTTTTGACCCTTCACAAAACAGTTTAATGTGCCCTGAGGTACATGGTACATCGACTGGGGCCGGGTGATGCGCGCTCACGGTTCACTGTTCGCCCTTGCAAGAAATGCGGAAGCGCGTTTTCACCGATGAGATGGGTCGTGTCAGTCCAAGGTGCATGCCGAGATTGGCATTTGGTGATCATTGCTGCAAGTACCTTGCTGTTCGCTGTTGAGCCTCGCTCCATGGACAGTTCGGACACCAAGTTCGCTGATAGGGGATATTCTGAGCAAAATTTCCCACAATACTGACAGGTCAGACAGAACTTGTTATCTTGAACGTCATTGCCACCGTCCGTGTCCTCCATACCATTCTGGTCATGATCTGTGAGCCACGCTGCTTGGACCTCAATAAAATTTTGGCGCGATAGCCGATGTGTCTTCCACGCTTGCCATACAAGATTGGAATGAGGGGGAAATGGATGTTCGCCACCGCTTAATGCCGTTGCTCCCCTGCAGCAAGAAATGAAGGACCCGGTGATCCTTTAGCCCGAAAGTGTCGCGACTGCCTTACTAACATGCTCCTTTACGTCGTCAGGTTTACAGTCCATGGCCCCATCACGCCTGTCTGTGACAGACATAGTACCCGACTAGTTGCTGTGTATATATCCAAGGAATCCTGCATAGTTCTCGGAGAGTACATGTGGGAAGTGGATCCTTAACCTAGTATTGCAAGGTGAATGTAGATCGTCCAGTTCGCAGCAGCAATACCAGTAATGGAGGCTTTAGACTACCACGAGCATGGCCGGTCGTATCGCATTGCCTTGTGCCCGCAGCATCTCAGCCCGTGACCGAGGAACAAATCCTACCCTTTTTAGGTCAATTTGCTTTCTGGCCTGATATGTCAATGCTTGTCTGAGAAGTGGGCGTGAAAATCCTCCACAGGTCTCGGATTGATGGTACCGCAAATCACGGCCTCTGAAATTACTTGGCCTGCATGTTTCCAAGCCGTAATGCTGAGATGGTTCAGTCTTCTCCGAGCTCTCTCGTGCATGTCACTTTGCCAGCCCCTCAAAAGAGACTAAACGGTATGGGCGTACGAAAGGCAATATCTCGATCCATTAGCGCGGATGCCGCCAGCCTCTGCATTATGTATCTCCTCGCGGTCGAATATTGCCATGCGCGTTTACTGAAACAGATCGTACTAGATTTCGAGATGACAACGACTACTCGCGCTATCTTGATCGACACTCGGCGGGAATTGGCAATCTATTAGATTTTTTCAACGCACCTTCAGGCACGCAGGAGAGACTATCATGAGATATCCTGAAGCTAAAGTTCGTCGGTCATGGAGCGATGGTAGGCCCCAAATGCTTACTCGAATCTATCATCTACTTACACCGATGGGAGGTTGTCAGATATTGCCCGATTGAACTACTGTGCCCCCTACATCGCGGAACTGACAGTGCAACCCAATGAGAAAGGCTGCGGCAAGCTTCCTAAGCAATCCCGGTGAATATCGTAGTGAAAGCCCTGGCCGATATATGCAGCTTCTCTGTTGTGTAACCCCAATATTCCGCTAGTTGCGCCTAAACAGACTGCGGCGAAGATAAAGAAATGCTGCTTCCGTGGGCAGCAAATATTAGCTGATACGATCCGCGGAAGCGCCTACAAGCTTGTGTTATCATTCTTTATCACCCGGCTCACCTCATGCGTGGCAAACATATACTGATCAAGACATGGTGATCAATCAGCGACGCACCCATCAGAATCTGCGCTAGCCCTGTAATAATCATCATCATAGGAAATTGAACAAATGGTTTGTACTCGAATGAAGCAAGAATCAGGACTGTACGTGATCTTTTCCTCAAAGTAGACATACTGGAGCATGGAAGTACCTTTAGGTACCGTTATTCTCATCTTGTGCTCTATTTCTCCGTGACGAAGTTTGCTAGATAAGTTGAGAAGATTTCCTGGACTGCGGTAAGGTTCCCTTGCAGGTACCATACGATCTAGATTATTGTTCTTTACAAGTACCGCTGACACGGTTCAATACCCAGCGCCATTCTTTTGTCCTGCCATCACATTCGTAGTCGCGCCTCCACACTGTCTTATGTTCCACAATGGCGGCTAGTAGAGACAGCTGCTTGTAAAGACTTGGCCTGTCATCGCCACTATTGGGACCGTTGCTTGTCCTGATTAAGGCCAGCATCTTGCTGCCCATTTGCTCCACCGGCAGACACTGAATAATTGTTAATCACTATATCGTGACCTAAAGTAAGTTCTCCTATACTAGCAGATGCCTGCTATGTGGAGCGGAATATGGGCTTTGATCGTTAACCCTTACGTCCACAGCGTGCTGTTCATACAATCATGAACATGTGGGATTCCAGGTACCGTCGAGAGGATTCCAGCGATGCTTTCAGCTCTCGCCCTGTTTGACTGGATCACTGAGGTTATTGACGCCTCCATTGTCGTACGATATGGATGTTCGTCGAGGCTCAACGGCTTCAACAATGTAATCGCTCGGCCCGACGACCCCCATTTATGGTCGAAGCCCATTTTCAGACAATAGTTTCGTGGACACAACGCCCATGGACAATATGCACAACCCTCCCATAAAGGCAATGCATATGGAACACACCTTCAAGGCATCCGGACCAGAAAGTGCTTCATACGATGCCTGGCCGACTTTTGCGCATCTTGAGAGCACAAGCCAAACCATGTCAATAAGGTTGCAGCCAGGCTCGCATCTCTGCCGACCATCTTGCCGTCTCAAATGACAACTTACGCCGAGACGAGCAACATGGCAAGTTCGACCCCTATGTAAAATGCAGAATTATTCTCTGGTGTTCTATACACAGACTTCGATGGCCACATGAATGAGGATACGAGTCAAGGTGGTGTTAAATGGAGAACCCATTCAGGCGCTCTGGTCGTATCACTATGCCCTGTCACACATGATGGCTGCCCCAACAATGGCCCCAACGGAGGCTTTGCTTGGTGGTGAGTATGTCCATGTCGATGCAACGAACCCCGAAGTAGGGCTGGGGTCCTATGATGACGCTGATGTGTCACTTGCGCTACAACAAGACGCGGTCGTCAAGCAAGAAGATCTCGAGGTACCCGAAGATGAGAGGTAGGTGAAGCGCTCAATCTGGGTTTCGTCCACCGGCAGCAAGTCGGTAAAGAAGGAGCCACAGGTTGGGTTGGCAAGGAAGAAATCTCGGAGATCTCGATCTAGGAGCATGGACCGCCTTCATGGAGATCGTTGTGAGATATGGATTGATAAAGATGTTGAACAAATCCCCGGAACGAAGGAGTAGAGAAGAAACGGTGGAGATTCTTCCGGAAAACCACAGGTCTGTGGGATCCAAGTTGCAGGTATTCCTTGCGGTAAGAAGGTCTAACGCCAAGAACATCTACACCGCCACATGAAGACCCATTCTGGCCGGAAAGATTACATATGCCGGTTTTTTCACACCCAGTTCAACAGGAACGACAATTGCTGGGAGCATTACTGGACCCATGTCCATCGACCCGGGAAGAAAAGCGGGCGCAATCCAAAGCACAGTCTTCGTCGCGTTCTGGCTTTCATCACGGATCCCAAGCATGCAGAGAAATTGCTTAACAAGTGGAAGAAGGAGGTCAGTTACGAATACGATGCCAGCAACGACCCCCAGGCCCAGGCTGAGTCTGACGATGAAGTCGAATTACCCGCTTCAGTCAAGGAGACACCTTCACATGCTCCCAAGCAGTCGACCGGCAGTATTTGATGCAGGCCTTAGACTTTAATAATCCGTGACCCGGTTCATATCAATGCTCATACATTCACTGCTCGAATTATTGGGCTCCGGTATCCCAATAGCGGTAAACAATTAAGTGAAATCTACTCCCACACAATTCTCTTCCCAGATCTAATCTTGAGTTACACAGGGGTGTAACGTGAGTACTGAGTAAGCAACATGGGCTGTGGCTGAGCAAGCCTAAGCTCGCCGCGAGCCAGCGTGATTGTACCTGATTCGTGCCTGAACTTGCGGTGAGCCATCATGAGCTAACGTGATTTTACCTAATTTCCTCCCTAAGTAGCATAGAGAGGGTCTAAAATTAGGTCCTAATCAGCTCGTAAGGATGTGAGGAGTCTAGGATTGACTGGTCCCATTTTCGGGCCACAGAGTCTTCAGTGGCTTAGCTCCGTGACCCCTGTACTGGCAATATTTTCATTTTATCTACGGTTAAGGCCGTTTGAGTATTTAAATAAGTATATTCGGTTACTAGTGATAGTCCTTATAATCTTTATATATAGGATTTGAACGGTTAGAACGGAGTTTGAAAGGTTCTTAATATCTAACTTCAACAATATCGAATTGCAAGGGGACTCTATATAAATTGACTACCAGCTCATTAAACTATTATTAAATATGGGAGTAAGTCCACGAACAGACACTCTTAGACAAAACCCCCTTAGCAGTAGTAGTAGCAGTTGGCTCATGAACTTTACGGCAAAATTGATCTATTCTGATTAAAGTATGCTGTCACGGGATAGGCAATGTAGGTTTAAAGATAGCTGAAGGATCGAGAGGGTTACGTAGAACAAAACAACACCACGCAAGGGTACAGGATCTGCGACTGGGAGCGCCTCATAGACTAACAAATAGCTTGACAGAACATTTCCAAACGAGCCCGGAGCTACGTATTACGGGCGATCCATCGTCGTTTCAAAGCCAGGCTCAAGGAGTCACAAGCCCCTTAATGACGCATCTAGGGGCGAGCTGGAGGTATCTGATTAGAGAATGAAACCACTATGGGAGGTAGATTAGCTGTAATCGAGGGAGGCTATGAGAAGCCATAGCTAATGGGTTATACTGTGCGGAGAGTTATATTATGCTTACTAGGAGGAGACAGCGGGATATCGTTCTGCTTGGTGCCTCTCTGCTGCCTAGATTGTGATGTGAGCGGCGCATGACGTATAAGGAACATAGTATAGACAGTTAGTGCTATTGGGCCTTTAGAGTGTGGCCTGACAGTAGAACAACAGCGTTATTTGCGCAAGCTAAGTAGACATAAGAAGTCCTGGTATCCCTGCGATGGCCCATCAGTTAGCGTCAAAGCAGGTGGCCTATCTTTCTCAGCGTCTTCAGGCATTCGGATGCGCCGTGGAATAAATGGTCATTTGCGGGAGGGGATGTCCCGTTAGCATCCGCATGATACAGCGAGTTGAGGGCGTAGTGCTACGCTCCTATAGTCATCAACACGTAGGCTCGCATTCATCCGAGCCTGCTGCGACAGAGACCTGGAGACTAGGAACAATGCCTACTGGTCTAGGCGGTTCTCTTCCTATGAGGCATGGGTAATATTCCGGGGGGGTGACGTAGTTTTCATGCCGGCAGGATGTAGCGTGACGGGCTGGCAGATGAACGGCTTAGAGCTCCCAACATCTGGAATGGTGTGCTTGCTTGAAGTCTATTTGCTTCCCATTGATTTGCTCGTCAGTAACTATTTCTGCAGTTAGTATCAAGATAATAGTGAGGATGTGAAAGGAAATCAACCTACTATAATTGTATCTGAATCACTAAACATTGAGCTTCTAAGATAGTACAGGCTCGGATTATGTTAGAGCAATTGTGCTCTAGATATCCATCATACTGCGTGTGATCGCATTAAATTACATAAATACAAGCAATTTTTATCAATAAGGAGACTTGCCACTGTTATTAAGGTGTGCATAACTCTCACATAAAGCTCCTACCTACTTGCAGTCAACCCAGCGTTAAAACAGAGAAGAAAAAAGAAACTTAATAATGTTACGGTATAATGCGAAATGACAGTGCAGTCGCATATACGGAGATGTGCCGCCCGAAGTGCAGGGATAGGAGCACGTGCGTCGCGGCTTCCCAACGGCTTGGCGTTGTCGTTAGGTTTTGGCGCTCGTCATCGCTCTACCTATGGTAAAACTCCCCGGTACATTCACTCACTGTGTACATAATCTCTGCATGATCTAATATAGAGCCTGTGGTCGTTGAGGCTGATAAGGCAGTTGGTAACTCATGGAATGCACGCAACCCCAGCAATGATCCGTACGTTGTCACTCGTGACGACGCTGTTGAAGCCGATGAAGCGGTCGGGAATTCATGGGAAGCACGCAATCCGAGCAACAATCCTTACTTCAAAGAGAATTAAGCTGGCGTAGCAGATGGCAACCAAAAATGTACGTCGTGGCTGGTGATTTATCGAAGAACTGGGGGTTTACGATTGGCGTGAAGTCCACAGCACTGGCTAGGTCGGATGACTGCGCATGGCTTGATTTGTAGCTATTATCAGGCTGAGGAAGGCGATCACTAGCTTAAGCGTTCTGCTCTGATACATTGTATATACAGTCGCTTAGAAATCAAGATACGAAAATAATGCAACGCGAAACTTTGAACGAGAGTCCCCTGCCATGTCTTCGTGACCCTGCAACCAACATTCGGTTGCTCGAAGTCGCTGTTTGTGGCGGGGTATCGGGCGGAGCCGACATCCAAATCTCGCTCATCACAACGCCATACTTTGATGCACCACCGTACCATGGAATCTCCTACACACGGGGCGATCCGGCTTGTGAGGAAGATATCGCGATTGGCGAAAGCAAGGACGACGACCAAAGAGGTGGAAGGAGGCGTTCAATTGACCCCGAAAGTAGCTGGAGGATCGAGAAATCAATGACTTCAGAGCATGACTATGTTCGTATTATGGATCAGTTTGGCGATTGTTGTGCAATCGAAAGTGCCGCTACGACACTTAACGACTGGCTCATTCCTACGAGACACGGTCTTAGCTTTGTCCTCCGACAGGTCAATACGACAAGTAAATACTTTGCACTCGTCGGAAAAGTGTGGTTCTCTCCAAAATACATACTGGATGATCTCCGGATGACTGCTTTCTTGATATGGCTCGGAGTCGAGGATGCATTGATACACATCGTAATTGGGTCGTCCATCGCTTATTCTAAGCCCGTTATGGGACAACTAGGCGAGGATATACTTGATCATTTGAGCAATGATTTTAGTCTAGAGCTATACTTGAGCTGTGCCGAGATACTAGGAAATAGACGTGTCTAGACGGCTAATGAATTCTTGACAAATGCGAAGGCTATCATGTTCACAATCTTTGCGGACTGGCATCACGCGACAGCAGAACGATCACAATAGCCTTGTAATGTCTGTAACGTTATGTTGGAACTGCCTGTTCATATTCTTTCGCATGTAAAGTTTAGTTCTAGTAGAGAATTAATCCTCGCCAGAGATATAAAGGCTATTTTGTTGCGAAACTAACTTCATCTTGTACCTCCACTACAGCTAGTCCATCTTTAAAACTATACCATAGTCCTAGAACCTAGGTTCTCGAACAACTGGAATGCCTCTGTCCAAAAAGCTCGCAAGAGATTTTTGTAGTTGTTCCATATGATACCCCTTGATCGAAGAATATCTATTGAGCTCCCATTGTGACGTCAAGTCTGTAATAATGGCCTCAACACATTCATCCAGCTTCATAGCATCATCTTCAAGCACCACTACAAGATCAGGCTGATAGCTTGAGATCCTTCTCATGGCAATTACGAAGACATCGCCGTACCACGGCACAAGGTCTTCTCGAAATGAGGTACCGTAGTGCTTATCTAGCATTTTGAGAAACCACGGATTTGGCTTCTCGTTATCTTCGTCGAGTCTGAACATCGTTGCGTACGACACTTTACTGTTGCCTATCCAAGGTTGATGTTCAATGCACCAGGTCGCTGACTGCCAATCGAGAAGATTCACCTCGCGATATCCTTTTGGGTTGGATTCGAGAGCCCGTGTATTGAGCTGAAATGGAAACACGATTTCTCGCGACGTTAGATCGACGAACCACGGCTCAAGTAGAACGCGACGCATATTCACACAGCCCTCCTCATAATCTAAAGCTAGGCGTTCAAATACATCCATCGACACGAGCCGTGGCTGAGGAGAATCCGCAGGAAAATGAACGATGGGAATTGTCGCGATAGGAGCCCTCCCTTGACTAATAGTGGATGCTGATGACGAAAGGCTAATCTCCGAAGGACCGAGAGTTGAGCCGGACATGTTTGTTTGGACAGACGGGTTGCTTAGCAAAGTTGGGTTGCGGACTAGTCGGACTGAGGTGTGGGAGATGTTCATGCGCGAACTGAAGTCTTTCTGAAATAGAACCTTTTCTTCAATCAAGGTTATCATGTCCTTGTAAGTTCTGACTACTGCTGCTGCGAACTGAGCTTTTCTGGGGGCGTTGTAGAAGTCGGTCGGAATTGCCCACATTGGATAGATCATGCGGTGTGTAGTCTTGGTAGAAAACCTCCCGTAGTGTCCGAGCAATTGCCAACAAAGCCAGCATGACTTTTTGCTACATCCTATGTAATCGAGGTGGTTTTTTGGGTGCCGTGTCCGACGAAATAATCGAGCAATTGGATCTCGCAGTGCACGCGTGCTGTGCCACGACATTTGGCCACCAGTTCATCTAACCTGGCATTGACGGTTTGTCTCTCGTTCCTTTTGTCGTTGAGGCCAAGATCACCAGTCCAAGAATCAATCGCTGTCTTATAAGTCCGTATAGGCCATTCTTCCTCGTCTGGGGATTTGAGAACGATAATTTCGTAGCTGTAGTGCCGTCTTTTTTCTTCTGTACAGAAAGCACGAAACGTCGAGTAGGCGTCACCTAGCCTACCTAGATAATTGATCCACTTCTCGAGGTTGCGATATTGCGTCTTTGTTTCCTCGTTTTCGACTAGAGTGTCAATATTTTCGCCAAAATCTTGAAATAAAGCATCGGATCGACATTTTGACGCATCTAGCGCGCACCTATTCAGCTCTTCTCTTGTAGCCGTGTTGCTAGAGGTTTTGCATACGCGAACTACCGGCTCTACCACGTGCCAGATGTTAAGTTTAGAGACATCGGAGCTGTTCCAATCTCGAATCTTATTCATGTAGAACGTAAGTCTAGACGTGTTGTATTGATGCATAACCTCCAAGATTTCTTTTTCAAAGGCTTGAGTGGACTCGGTTTTCTTGCCGGAAGACATGTCATTAAACCACTTGCAAAGTTTGCTGGCAAATTCTTCATCCTCATTAACCATGGAGGCATGCTCTCCGGGCGGTAGCGCATCCATGTTTTTACCGCTTAGATTCTTCGCCACAAAGATCTTGATCTCCTTTTGGTTTTGGGAAAGATCTACATTAATCTCCATAGCAGTGGCAGAGACGTGGTCTTGAGCGTCTTTGGATTTTGACCTTGCAAAGCAATCAGCCAAGCGGTCCAGGAAATCTTTCGTTGTTGCATCTGTTATGGATGCATGAGGATCAAAACCCCAATCATCCCCCCTGTGCTTGCTTTCTCTCAACTGCCCCTTGGCGGCAGCATGGAGATACAGTGCTGCACCATAGAATGTAGCCTTGTCGAGCCCTGGAAGGTTCCAAATTGGGCCTGTGAAGTTAACTTCTGGCATGCTTCTTAATGGATTTGTTATCGACGCAGCTAGTGGAGCATGGCTAGGTACCACATTTGATTTCTCTAATGATGGCTTTCCGGATGAAAACATTTGATGAGACGCTTCATCCCCAGAGGTCAGCGTGTGTTCTGACATTTGGAGAACCGTACTCGGTCAATAGCTGGAAAAATATAACGAGGTCTTATATAGCTCCCAATAGCTCTTCTGGCTGTGGTGAATGTTACGGGTCTCTAGGATCTAATACCTTGCGTACTTCAGACCCTCTCTTTCTTTTAAACAGATAACACACTGACAATTCACAGGGCACAACTGCTAAGAAAGGGAGCAAGTATAGAAGCGTGACGTGTCCTAAGACAGAATATTTGCAGATTGCGCAATCCTATGAGATGCAGTCGATCAGGCTGAAACTCTGTGGCGTGTCTGCATCAACAAGTCCGGGTCTATTGGTAAACTCAGAAGCTAATTTTTTGAGGCCCAAGGCCGCCGCGATTAGGCGAGCGGCCCCTCTCTGCAACTGTTTACCGTCCGTCTTGCCCCAGATGTTTTGCGGTCATTGTAAGGTCTTTGCACAGCAACATAGTAATTAGCATGATGTCCATAATGTCTACCTTGTCGAGAAGATTCTTGTGCTCCCTCTATTATCATCTAGGCAATAATGACTAAGGAGTGAGCAAGTGCAAGAGGTTTCAGTGGAGTGAACGGGGTTTTCGAGCCTCGCTGATTTGTTGGTATCCAGCGCTCCTCAACCGGTGTGGCCGCGGGGTAGCGTGGGGCTGACTAGTGTGCTGGCAGACCACTTCGGAGAGCCTCAGGCCAGCTCACACAAGACGGTGAACAGGTGGCTGACCAGGCAGCCTCCATAACTTTTGCAATTTCGGACTTGTAGGCATCAATGACGTTGCTATATCTTCAAACCCTAAGACTAAGTTCACCTATACATTCTACGAGCCCTCCTTTAGCCAGTTAGGTGAATACACGTTTAAGCTGCGCCACTACTTCAATTATTGGTGCACGAGGACATTGTCGCTGTGTTCGCTGAAGGCACATCAGATGGCAAACGAAGCTTATGATGAGTTGAGAACACTACTTCGAATGAGCGATCCACGATTGGCAGTTTCAGCCCTAGCTACACTGAAACCGTCTCAATCCTCTAAGGCCGCATGGAAGCCATGGTCTCGGGCAAAAGTCAAGGCCGTTGCCCTTGATCTAAGTTTCGGGAAACCCATGGGCTCACCAATTGAGTTTACGGACGCACCAGGATTAGCATCGCATCTACGGCGGGTAGCTGAATCTGCAGATAGCGCATCACGATCTGTATATCTACTTGAAGGTCTATCTCACGACTTCGTGGCCGTATTTGGACAACATCTCAATCTTCACCCATCACTATTCATGGACCACGAAAGGTTAGTTCCTTGTGCGGACCGAATGACTGGGGAGAACGGAGGGCTGCCGACCTTGCCTTCCGCTATCATCCATGAGGACCATATTGCGCTAAAATACCACGAGCCATTATCTTTTTCAAAGTATCCGACAAATTTTCGCTGCGTCTGCGAGACTTCTGGGAGGCACATTGCAATCACTAGGCTTATGGGAAAATTCTCCAATGTTGGGATTGCCAGACGTAAATGCACGTTTTGGAGCATGACTACAGAGGCTGGCGGTTGGACAAGTATGTCCCTGCGATGTTCGGTCGCCTCTTCGGTGGAATGAAGATAAATTGACATTCATAGGTCTGATCATCTGCGACCCTCCAATCCGTCGGCTTTTAGCGGATTCTTCAGGCACTCTGAGTCATGATGTGGAGACATCCCCATTTGAAGCCGGATATATTGATTTCAGACCGCTGAAAGACCAACTGAAAACCCGATGTGGGCCTCCAAGGACATCCTTACTGGGCGATATTTTGTTCTATATCCAGAACGTTTCCGAAGAAACGGATCTGGCACACCCTCGATTCTTACGCACCTTTGTGGAAAAATTGATTGCTAGCCATTACCTTAAGTTGGCACGCTTCTTACAGACTAACGTTGAGAAGGTGCAGTGGCACTTCTCTAGAAAGCAAGACCTTGCTTCTTTTGATATCTCAACTTCCGAAGAGCAATGGAGTGATGTACAAGCATGGGAGCGGCGCCTAGCAGAGTATCAAGATGATCTCGAAGGAATCATGATACAATTAGGTGTTCCGCTCGTACACTCTCATGACTCATCTCAAGTTGAATTCTCGGCCGATAGTCGAGCTGATTTTCAGTATCTATGGTTCAGGTATCGAGAGTTAAGGCAGCGCGTAAATATGCTGGCAAGCGCTGTCACGGCATTAGCCAATCTGGCAGGCAACAGAGCTGTCTTCAAAACTGCGGAACTACAGCTGAGAGAGGCGGAGCATGCTGGTCGTGGCGCAAGGAGTGTCAAAATGCTAACTACTCTCGGTCTCATTTTCCTCCCATTATCGTTCGCAGCTTCCATCTTTAGTATGTCAGACAAGTTCGCACCGGGAAGTTCTAACTTTTGGGTGTACTTTGCTGTTTCGTTTCCGTTATTAGGTCTTGTAGTCTCGGTGTCCTTGGTTGCAGAACTGGGATTTAAGGACAGCGAAACTCAATGGTCTTTTAGCGTAGTGCTTGCAAAGGTGCGAGAGAGGTTCACTTAGGAAGATATCACGCCGCAAAGGTTGTTTCCAGATGCTCATAAAGCTCTAATTCGACAAGAGCAAGTATAGTCCCCGTAAATACAGATGTAAGAGAGCGAAGGTTTGGCTCTATTGAGTACGATTACGCCAAGCTTTGCAACTATGTGTTAAGGGTAGCTGGAAGGCAATAGTACTTGCCGTAGGCCACAGAAGATAGTGAAGGGATGACGGTAATTCAAGTGAAATTCTTGAGAAGGTGAATAATACTTGCTTAACTCTGTACGCAAGTATAGAGCTTCTTATACGCTAGCGCAGCGGACCGGCCCCGCACTAATAGCGCACCGACCTTGCACTAGAGCGCACCGGCCCTGCTCTAGGCTAAGGACTATAACTATAATATATCTAGGGTATTACAAGATCTTAGGGGTCTTATAACCTTATTATAGAGCCTCCCCCTCTAGCTAGTATCCTTGCTAGCCTTAAATTACAACCTTAATAAAAACTCTAAACCTTTATAGGAGAAAAGGAAAAAGAGTATTTATATATATATTACGCTACTTGTATACGTTGTATACGTATTATTATTATTATACTTATATATAATTCTTTTATTTACTTAATAATAAGTAAAAGATTATAACTTAAACAATAATATTATATTTTATTTATAATAGGTAAGAACCTTATAGCCTAGTAACTAGTATAGTCTATATAGTAATAATATTTTCTATATAGTTATATTACTCTATCTCTTTATAACTATAATATATCTAAAACGTATACTTAGCTTATATTTAATACTTATTAACTAATATTATAGTCTTTTACCTATACCTTAAGTTTATTAAGAAAAGTAATATTTATTATACTATACCTTTTATTTAGAGTATAAATACTCTATATACTAACTAGGTTATACTTTATACTACTTACTTATACTATACTTAGAATATTTACTAGTAGAAGGTTATTTATAATAAGCTAGAAGAAAGGTACTATAAGTACTACTTAGATAATAACTAAAGTAGTTATACTTTAGTAGGTTTCTTTAGAGATATACTTTGTATATATACTTTAGCTAATATTAATAAGTACTAGTAATATTTAATAGACGCGTTAATTATATTTACTAGCTCTATAACTTATATAATACTACTATTACTACTACTCTAGCTCCTAAAACTAATACTAAAGTCTACTATATAGGTATTAAGCTTATATATACCTAGTATACTTTTAACCTAGAGCTTTTAAACTACTACTACTCTACTACTTATAGTAGTACTCCTATAGGAGTTACTACTTAAATTCCTACTATAACTCCTTAGTTTCTAGAGTTAATCTTATTAGAGTAGAAAAACTTAGTATCTATCTTTTAAGAGATTTTAGACTATCTATATCTTATAGTATATCTATTTCTATTATATATATATATAGTATATACTAACTACTTTTTAGGCTATCTATACTTAGGTTCCTACTAAGAGTAGTAATAATAATAATAATA
>JALNQK010000134.1:0-74778 GCA_028458525.1 Ophiosphaerella herpotricha
TATCTTAGTTATACTAGAAGTAAAGTTAGCCTTTCTAGCTATACTTACTAACTCCTATTATTAACGTCCTTAATTAACGTTTAGAGTTAAATAGATACTCTAATTACTTTTATAAAGGAGTTAGTACCTTTTACTAGAGAGTATAACTCTTTAAAGTACTTCTAGAAAAGCTCTTATAAAGGAGCTTACTCTTTATAGTTCCTTATAGTAATCTAAATTACTTCTACTACTATTCTAGTCTAATTAGACGCCCTAATTACTTTTGTAAAGGGGTTAGTACTCTTTACTAGAGAGTATAACTCTTTAAAGTACTCCTAGAAAAGTTCTTATAAAGGAGCCTACTCCTTATAGTCTCTTATAGTAATCTAAATAGCTTTTACTACAAGTATTACTCTTTATAATACCTACTAGTCCTAATAGTTCTTACTACCTATATTACCTTATCTAACGCGTGTTTAGTTTATATATAAATAAAAGTAGTTACTAAGTATATTACTCCTTGTAATATACTAACCTAATAGCTCTTACTATCTATATTACCCTATCTAATACGTATTTGTACGTAAAAACTTATTATAAAAAGAATTAAAAACTAGTTGTAAGCTCTTAAATACTTTAACTTTTTACTATACTAATAGACTATTAATACCTCCTAGTTAGGTTACTAATAAAATGTAGTATTATAGGATATACGTAGAAGTAGGGAGTAGGTAGTAACCTATAGTTAGTAAGTTAAGTTAAATATTTGTGTAGAGTAGCTATATAACAAGTTAGTATTAGTATCTATCTCTTCTATCTAATCCTACTTATAGCTACTTATAGAGCTACTATACTAACCTAATACTCTCTAATTATATATATTTCTACTATACTACAATATATATTATTATTATTATACTTATATATAATTCTTTTATTTACTTAATAATAGGTAAAAGATTATAACTTAAATAATAATATTATATTTTACTTTTAATAGGTAAGAACTTTATAGCCTAGTAACTAGTATAGTCTATATAGTAATAATATTTTCTTTATAGTTATATTACTCTATCTCTTTATAACTATAGTATATTTAAAATATATACTTAGCTTATAATTAATACTTACCTATTAAACTATTAATATTATTATAGTCTTTTACTTATACTCTAAATTTTTTAAAAATAGTAATATTTATTATACTATACCTTTTACTTAGAGTATAACTACTTTATATACTAATTAGGTTATACTTTATAATACTTACTTATACTATACTTAGAATATTTACTAGTAGAAAGTTATTTATAATAAGCTAGAAAAAAGGTACTATAAGTACTACTTAGATAATAACTAAGGTAGTTATACTTTAGTAGGTTTCTTTAAAGATATAATTTATATAAATACTTTAACTAATATTAATAGGTACTAGTAATATTTAATAGATATATTAATTATATCTACTAGTACTATAACTTATATAATACTACTATTATATTACGTTGTAGCTCTACTCTACTATACTAAATAAACCTAAAAAGGTAGAAGAGTATTTAACTATATTAAATCCTAGAGTAGAATAGTATATATATATTGTCTAAGAACTATCTTAGCCCTTAGCCTTTCTAGCTTAGCGTGTACGTACTTGCGCTAGCGCTGTAACTATAGCCTACAGCCTATAGTTATAATATATTACTACTACTCTAGCTTCTAAAACTAATACTAAAGTCTACTATATAGGTATTAAGCTTATATATACCTAGTATACTTTTAACTTAAAGCTTTTAAACTACTACTACTTTACTACTTATAGTAGTACTCTTATAAAAGTTACTACTTAAATTCTTACTATAACTTTTTAGTTCTTAGAGTTAATTTTATTAGAATAGAAAAACTTAGTAGTAGAGTAAAAGAACTAAGTATCTATTCTTTAGGAGATTTTAGGTTACTTATATTATATTATATATCTTCTTCTATTATATATATATATAGTATATACTAACTACTTTTTAGGCTATCTATACTTAGGTTCCTAGTAATAATAATAATAATAATAATAATAATAAAGGCTTAAGTATAGTAATAAGTAATATAGAGCTTAGAAGCTTCTTTAAAGAGTCTAATAAGTATAGTAGTAAAGATAATAATAAAGATAATAGTAGTAATAATAGTAATAATTAAAGTAGTATAATAGGGCTACCTATAGTACTAGTTAGATAGCTTACCTAGGTATATAGTAATTGTAGTTAGAGTATAATACTAATAGATACAAGTATTAGGTTAACTATTAATAGGGCTAAGGTATAATAATAATTCTAAATAACGTAAAAGATTGGTAAGCTGGTTAGATTACTGAGCCGGTTACTTTTTCTTGGCATTAACTTTCTATCTTCACTTCTTAATAACTTCTCTACTACATAAGGTAAAGGGACGAATATAACATCATTTAAAAGCTATAACATAGGGCTTTCAAATAATATATAAATTACCTAAATAGGCCTAGTATAGAGGAAGTTATTAAGCGTGAAATGTTTTATGTTCTAAAAGTAGCTCTAACCCCTATATCTAGTACTTAGCGCCTATAATATTTTATACAACTTTAATATATTATAAATATATATTGAGTAATTATATTTACTAAGTTTTAGAGTGTGCAGCCTAGTACTTATAGAACTAGCCTAATTTAAATTTTAGTATTCTTAAACACTATTTATACATTTATATACTCTTATAATACTTTGATAATTATTTATAAAGTTTTAAAATATCTTTATATTATATTTTATAATAAATTAAAAATTAAAATTTTGTTTTTTATATACAGTAATACTAAATTTTAATATATATTTAAAACTAGTTAGTTAAAAACTAAAAGTTATTAATATACTAGATTTAATAAATTAATCTTACTATTTTAATTATAGTACTATAGAAACTTTATAATAAGTTATAAATTATATATTTAGTATATATTTATAGATAATGTAGAGAAATATTAAAGTTAAAGATTCTAGCTTTCTTACTAGTCTAGATCTATAAGTACTAGGCTACACACTCTAAAACTTAGTAAATATAATTATTCAATATATATTTATAATATATTAAAGTTATATAAAATATTATAGGCGCTAAGTACTAGATATAGGGGTTAGAGCTACTTTTAGAACATAAAACATTTTACGCTTAATAACTTCCTCTATACTAGGCCTATTTAGGTAATTTATACATTATTTAAAAGCCCTATGTTATAGCTTTTAAATGATGTTATATTCGTCCCTTTACCTTATGTAGTAGAGAAGTTATTAAGAAGTAAAGATAGAAAGTTAATACCAAGAAAAAGTAACCGGCTTAGTAATCTAACCAGCTTACTAATCTTTTACGTTAATACGTATATAATATATATAAGTAGTACAATATATATATAAATACCCTTTTTCCTTTTCTTTTATAAAGGTTTAGGGTTTTTATTAAAGTTATAATTTAAGGCTAGTAAAGATACTAGCTAGAAGAGGAAGCTCTATAATAAAGTTATAAGACTCCTAGGATTTTATAATACCTTAGATATATTATAGTTATAGTCCTAGCTTAGAGTAGGGCTAGCATACTCTAGTATAGAGTTAGTACTACTATTAGTATAGGGCTAGTCTACTACGCTAGTGTATAAGAAGCTCTATACTTACGTATAGAGTTAAGTAAGTATTATTTACCTTCTTAAGAATTTTACTTAAATTACTATTATCCTTTTACTATCTTCTATAGCTTATAGTAAGTACTATTACCTTCTAGCTACTCTTAATATTAGCTAAAAGAGAGATAGAAGCTTCTATAGCTAAACTAACTAGACTACCTAGAATAATTATAGAAGTTATATAGGTAGATTACTAGTATATTAGTAGGTATTCTTCTTATTTCTTTAATATAAGGTAACTTATTTCTAGACTATAAATAGTACTAAGTCTTATCTTATAGTAATATAGATAAGTTTAACAAATTTGTAAGTAAATCCTCTACTACTTTAATAAAAGTACTAAGCTTTAAAGGCTATTATTATTTAAAAGAACTTTACCTAGAATTATAAATTTACTAGACGCGTAGAATTTATTATTAACTTAAAGGCTTTAATAAATATACTATTGGTTATACTAGCTAATATAAAGGGCTCCTTAATTACTATTAATTTACTAGAGGTATATATAATCCTAGAGCAATATAGCAAGGAATACTAATAAGGAAATAGATTTCTACTAAGATACTCTTCTTCTACTTTCTTAAACTAAGAGATTATCTTATAAAAGTATCTTTAGAAGAGACTATAGTAAAGTATAGCGCGCTTTTAGTAGAGACTATTAAGTCCTAGTACAAGGATACTATCTAAAAAAAGTAGTTATTAATTAAGGTAGGTAAAATTATCTTTAAGCTTCTCTAGATATTGTTAAAGCTGAATAGTATTCTACTTGCTCTTACTAAAGGCTTTAATAGTGAGCTAAGGGGTTATTAGATCTTATACGTTATATAGTAGTTTGATAAAGATAGCAACCTCGAACGATACGTAGTTAAGGTACGCTATATCGATTTCAGAAGCTTGGGTTATATTAAAAGGAGTACCTAGCTTCAATTTAATATGTTCTAAGGGACGAGGGACGTGAGAAGCCTGCTAGGATACCCGCTAGAATTTTTAGATTCGGAGACACAAACATCTCTTACTGACTGTAGACGAAAATTTTTCAAACTGAAACTGCCCGAAATCTGGGAATATAACGCAAAGGCACAGTCTCGAGATGGAAAGGATTTGGAGGTCTATGGACGCGTCGTACTAGACAACGTTTCGTACTACGCCTACACGAAGTGGAAGGATCAATCCGAAGCCAAGGAAAGTAAGCCACCACAATTCTAATCCCTTATTCTTGAAGTTCAGCCTAAATAGACTCAAGGTTAACAACGAGCGTCTCTCGCTCGAAAGCTCAACGCAATGTCCCATAAATCATTTCCTCGTGATCTCGACTATTACCTCGAATTCAGGCACCAACCACTAGATCTTCAGACCTGTTCATTACACCTAGTCAAGGTCCTTCCTTTTGATTGGGATGGCCGGGTAAGGTGCAATATCAGGCATAAATCCACAGCTGCTTCGTATGCATGCCTATCTTACGTATGGGGCGATGCGGGCATTTCGGAAACTAGCACCATCTTTGTCAACGGTCACCCTTTCTCAGTGAGGAGGAATCTTTGGGAATTCCTAAAAGTTACAAGTTCAAATGAGGGTAATATTGGCGTCAATAAATGTCGTCACCCAAGGTTCGACTTTCGTCAGGTAACCGAATCGTTGTGGGTTGATGCTCTGTGCATTGACCAGAGTAGCATCCTAGAAAGGAATCACCAAGTGCAGCATATGGGCGCAGTTTATTCGAATGCGCAATACGTGCTCGCGTGGCTTGGAAATGATCCCAATTTAGCTTCTCAGTTTGCTTGGGGGTTGCCAGAGTCAAACCTACCAGAGAGTTTTTGGCAAAATGATTACTGGCATCGAGCTTGGATCACACAAGAGTTGGTTCTGGCCAAGGAAATTTTCTTCTCCGCCGCAAACAGAGCTCTTCGTTATAATGTACTTTTCAGTAGGCTGCAGAAAGATCTCCTCGGAAGTCATCAGTTTATGCGCGCAACACAAACATGGATGTTGAATGACGAGGGAATTTCAATTCCGCAATTTCGACAGTACTACAGCGTAATCTACGACATAAATGAATCTAGAAAAGATCGCAAACTCATTGACAATGTTGTAAAATTCCAAGGAAAGCTGTGCGCTGACCCACGAGACATAATATATTCATTCTTATCGATCTCACTAGACCGCACCAAGATTCGAGTTGATTACCAGATCACGACTGAGGAACTCGCTAAAGCTGTGTCTTACAACCCAGAAACTGTGCCTCTGCCACGAGGCGGTCTTTCGATCATTGGGTCTGCTTAGTACATAGCCCGAAGAATCTCCTTATCGCCTGGCCTTGACGTTGCAAGTATCTCCATGCACCATCGACGGAGCTCACTCATGTGTTCGGTGCTCGACCAAAATATGGTATAATATATATGATAGATACCTTAAGATGAAACACGTTCGAAGAATTGACAATTACGTGTACTGCCTTGATTGCTCTCACGCAGAAGGTCGAGTGTACCCTCATCTTATCTTGACACGAAGCAAATATCCGAATAGCGATCAACGCATACAGATTTTTTTGGATTTCAGAGGACGAAATCCCCAAGACTGCCATGGGAACGAGCCTAGAGAGCTTGGACGTCTCAGGAAACGCAATGTTCTCGATTTCTATAGCAGAATTCTATCAACTCGGCTTTAAATCGAGGGAAGGCCTTGGGCGACTACGACGAACTTCAGGGCTTCCTGGAAAAGATCCAATTTGGTATTCTAGGTGGGGTAGTGACGAATCAATAGAGGTTTTTTGGAGTCCGGAAAGAGGCATAAATGTCTTGGAATAGGCGGTTTAGCAAATATCATCTTTAGTTGAGTTGAAAATCAACGACATATCAACATGTACCCTGTTGAATCTTTGAATTGGCGCTGAACAACGGATTTAAGGAGAGTCTGCTTTAAAAGGAGAGCAGCATGCATCAAGTTATGGGTGCAACAATTCGGGGCGAGCACGACCTGGCAATTGCGGCGTTGCTAGTTTCCGTCTGCAACATGTCCTTGCACAATTTGAGAAGCGGGTATTCCCTACTCAACGAACTGTTATTGTCTTAATACTGCCTACTTGCCAGCCATTCTGAGGCTCTGCTATGCCTAGCGATCGGTTTTGCCTCTCCTTTCCCCCCGCGCAAGAACCTTCGATCTGACGCGCGACAAGTGTCTATCGAAATTGGTCCCTTTGGTAGATCGTTGGTTCTAGTACAAATATTTCCTTCACAATAATCGAGCTAATATCAACCCCACCTTCGCATGCGAGGGTATCTATATCTATAATTAATATAACGTTATGAGCATACAAAGTCCCTTGTGCCGACCCGTTCCTTCCACGTTTTGCCGGTCTTGACACCTTTGATACATGTTCCTACGCGTTTCTTGTTACGCATAACAACCGCCATATCCTCTTTGATCTTGGTATTCGGAAAGGCTCGGGGAGTCTCATTCCATCCACTGTAAGGCGGCTCAGTGATCCAGGTACAATAGTGAGGGCCGAGAAAGAGCCTGTTGACATCCTAAACGATGGCGGTACTAACCTGAACAAGATCAGCGCTGCTGTGTGTAGGTATGCCCCGGCTCAAAAAGAGACAATGAGGATTCTGTTGATCTTGAATGGGAGTAACATTCACTGGGACCACAATCTTGCGAGCTTACCCTCGACAAGTAAACTCATCGCTGGACTAGGAATTAAGGAACGATTTATGCCCAGGTGGCCGATTATTTCCGATTCACATTTTCGTAAAGCGGACACTGCAGGTCGAAAAATTACGGGGCTTGAAGTGGACAGCTTCAGTATTGACATCTGCGGCTTCCTGGCATGTGGTTATTATAGAGATAGTGAGTTCTAACACCTTCATGCGTCGTTGGTGAGCAACAATCAATACAGATTTGAGTTGCCGATCTGCCGCCGAACAGAATTTATAGAATTCCCTCGAACACTTGAGCGCTCTAGCTAGAGTCGCAGCCGAACCGGATACCTTCATTTTCTTTGCTGCTGATAGCGTTCACCTAGTTGGGGGTTGGCCCGGGGGGGGGTGAAATGCGACCCTCTGCTGAAGCCCTCCCGCCAGTACGACGTGGCCTTATGAGTGAATGGTTAACAAAGCGTCTGGCCTATTGGGAGCTATGGCAAAAGCGGCGTGGCGGCGTGCGTCAAATTCCAGCAAGGATCGGGAACGTTTGCGGCTTACCCCACCTCGCTAGTTTGCTAGCCCTCATCATTCAGCGGATCCATCTTTCAGCCTTCAACCTCATTCAACACCACATTCATCGTAAACTTAGTCTTACGTGTTTTTTTTTTTTTGGCAGATTTTGTCTAGAGTGCTTCACTCAGCCATTCAGTACCATGTCTAGTGGGCATAGAGGCGGTGGCGATAGAGGACGAGGCGCCTTCCGCGGAGATCGTGGAGGCGGAGGAAGAGGTGGAGGAAGAGGCGGAGGAAGAGGCGGACAAGGCGATTATGGAGGGCGGGGAGGCAGCGGCGGTTTTCGAGGTGATAGAAGTGGGGGTGGAAGGGGAGGGTATGGAGGGTCGCCTGGTGGTGGCCAACAAGATATTGTTGTCTTCTCGTAAGATAAAGCCTCACGGAAAGGCTGCAGTCGTACAACAAACTAACTATGTTTATAGTAACTCTCAGGGCCAAGACCCTAAAGTCGCGAAAGTCGAAGACGCGTTGCATCCAGCGACAAAGAAGACGCTTGACCTTAGTAGCCTGAAGCTGACTGAAGGCTTCCCCATCCGTCCCGGATATGGTACTAAGGGTATCAAAGTTGAACTTACGGCAAACTACGTAGAGTTGTTGCCGCCATCGAGTATGGTTCTGCATCGGTATGATATCCAGATCAGCCCAGAGGCCACTGGTAGGAAGCATTTCCGGCTCGTGCAGCTACTGCTCCAGTCGGCGGAATTGGCACCGCACCGGGGCGACCTCGCAACTGACTTCCGGTCTACCCTTGTTTCCAAAACTAAGTTTCCACATAACGAGACTATTATAGAGGTACAGTATCGTAACGAAGGCGAAGACGAGCCAGCGGCTGGAGCCGCCACATACAAGATCCGCGTCCTATATACGAAGACCTTAAGTATCGGCGCGTTGGTCAACCACCTAAACTCCACAAATCTCGGACAGTCTTTTGAAGATAAACAGGAGTTGATACAGGCTCTAAACATCTTTTTGAATCACTACACCAAGTCCGCAAACAACATTGCCACGATTGGATCGACAAAGAGCTTTTCCCTGATTCGGAACGCAGCAAGTGGAGATCTCAGTTCCGGCTTAGAGGTCATTCGGGGCTTCTTTTCGAGCGTGCGCACTGCGACTTGTCGTATCCTAGTCAACATCAATGTCAGCCATGGAGCTTTCTACCACGCTGGCCCTTTACTGGCGCTCATGAACGGTTACGGCATTCGCAGCACGGTCGCGTTAGAAAAATTTCTCAAACTGGTTCGTGTTCATACCACGCATCTACCTGAGAAGCGCAACAAAGCCAATGAAGTAATTCCTCGAGTCAAGACTATCTTTGGACTCGCCAGGAGGGATGATGGACATCGCATGGCCCACCCACCTCGTGTTAGACAGCACGGGGCAGGCGCCAAAGATGTCGAGTTCTGGCTTGACGGTGAAACCAGCTCCTCTAGTGCACCCAAGGCGGAAGTTAAAGGAGGTGCGAAAGGGAAGGGCAAGGGAAAGGGAAAGAGCAAGACTCAGCCAGAGAGTGCAGCAGCTTCTGGCTCTGGAAAGTACATCAGTGTGTTTGACTTTTTCAGAACAAGTGCGTTATTTTCCCTATACATCCCTGGGTTTAGCTGACTGCGACGCAGCATACAATCGAGTCCTGCAACATCCTGAACTTCCATTGATCAACTGCGGCAATCGTGAGAATCCGATGTATCTCCCGGCAGAAGTTTGCATTGTCCTCCCGGGTCAGCCCTCCAAGTCAAAGCTCGACAGCACCCAAACGCAGCAGATGATTCGCCACGCTGTTCGAAAGCCATGGGAGAATGCGACCTCAATTATTAGCGAGGGCGTGCAGACTGTTGGTCTCGATGAGAACTCCAATGTGCTCCTGGTACTTCTCCGCTTTTACATCTAAACATATCATACTAACTTCATCCAGCGTTCTTTTGGCCTCAAAATTACGCCAGGACTCATCAAGGTCCCTGGCCGGATCCTTACGGGCCCGAAGATCATCTACAAGGGCAACAAGACCGCCGATCCCCGCTTTGGCAGTTGGAATATGATCAATATTAAATTCAACACCGGCGCCTCGCTTGCCAAGTGGTCATACTTGATGATCTCGCTTCCCCGAGCACGCGACTCCTTCGACTCACAAAGCCTAGGGGCCGTAATGAGTGAGTTCCATCAAGCCTTAGGAAAAATCGGCGTCAACGCCGCTCCACCGTTCCCAGGTCAACGCCTCCAACTTCAGCACCCAGATGACCCTGCGATTGGCTCAACCTTACAGCGCGCTGCTGGAGCTTTGGATCTCCTTTTTATCATCCTGCCCGAGGCCAACATACCACTATACAAGCGCATCAAGACGCTAGCCGACAAGGAATATGGTATCCACACTATCTGCTCTGTGGGCTCCAAACTAGCCAAAGACCGCGGCCGAGACCAATATATGGCTAATGTCGCTTTGAAGTTCAATCTTAAACTTGGTGGTATCAACCAGATCGTGGAGAACAAGAACCTCGGCATCATCGATCAGAACAAGACAATGGTTGTCGGCATCGACGTAACACACCCCTCACCTGGCTCCTCCTCTAATGCGCCTTCTGTCTCCGCGATGGTGGCTTCCGTCGATAAATTCCTAGGTCAATGGCCTGCAACCTTGCGCATCCAACGTGCGAGGCAGGAGAACGTGGACGACCTTGCTGAGATGCTGAAGTCTCGCCTTGACCTTTGGAAGACCAAAGGCAAACACACCGCTTTCCCTGAAAATATTCTCATCTATCGCGACGGGGTCTCTGAAGGCCAGTACGATATGGTCCTCTCGCAAGAATTTCCCCAACTCCGTCGTGCATGCGAACAAGTGTACCCAGCAACCGACACCAAAAAGGGCTTTCCACGCTTCACCATCATAGTCTGCGGCAAGCGGCACAAAACGAGATTCTACCCCACTGCCGAGCGGGACTGCGATAGGTCTGGCAACACTAAACCCGGCACCGTCGTTGACCGTGGGGTGACTGAAGCGCGGAACTGGGATTTCTTCCTGCAGGCGCACGCCGCACTTCAGGGAACCGCACGCCCGTGTCATTATTACATCGTGCATGACGAAATTTTCCGGCAGCTCTATGCGAAGGGTGTCTCGCCCCCGTTCCAGAACGTAGCTGATGTTGTTGAAGATCTCACGCATAACATGTGTTACTTGTTCGGCCGCGCGACCAAGGCTGTTAGTCTGTGCCCGCCGGCATACTACGCTGATCTTGCGTGTGAGCGCGCGCGATGCTACTTGGCAAGTTTGTTCGACACGCCCTCACCGAGTGCGGCCCCGTCCGTGGCTGGGGCGTCGGCAGCTGGGGGAACCGGGGCGCCTAGTGCTGACGATGTGCGGATCCATCCAAAGCTGAAGGATAGGATGTTCTATATCTAGATTTCGATATCGTGAAATTACTCTTTACGAGTGTATGCTCACGGAAGGGCAGTTATGAATATCGCTATGATAACGAAGATTACGAAAGGGGGGTTAGTAGGGAGCGAGACAGTACCAAGGGAACTATATATCTTAGGGATATGAAGTTACGCCAGCACACGACGGGTTCAGCAGCAGTATAATTAGTGGTATCTAGAGCAAATGGCTCCAAATTGAATACTTTCAGTTAGCTATCACCAGCAGGGATGATGACCGGTCCTTACAGCATCGCAGAATACAGAGTAACGTGTGTCCGTGCATAGCGGAAAACTGTTAGTTTAGGGTACACACACCTCTCCGTTTACTAGGCTACATCTTTTTGCCTACCAGGTTACATGAGTTGAATTGTATGGAGTAGTCTTCCATGTGCATTTATACTTGTTGGCTTCATTATGTCACCTGTGGCTGACAGTAACTACGTCACATGCCGTTCCCTCAAAATAACTACATCACTATAATGAGTCAACATCTTGTATTAAAGGCCCCTAGTCCACCATAGTTAAATGACCATCACTTCTTCTTCACAATCTCCAACAAAACCCCTGCGTGACGGAAACCCCACACTACTCCACTACAATAAAGTCATCAATCATTGGGAGCCTCAGCAACTCTCATAATAAATATTGTAACGTGCATCCCTACGCGGTGTTTCTCTGCAAGAGTATGAAACGAGACGGTAACGTCTCAATCGTAATGGCAGTGGCCACAGTACCCACATTCTTCTGCTGAGCAAGCGGTGTAGTCAGGCTCATCCTCGTGATCGCTCGAGTGATTGCCCATCATGAATTCCGCGTAGAGTTCATCAAAGTCGACGCTGCTGTCATCTTTGCTAGATCTACTCCGGCTCCCGGATTTACCGTAGTCTTTCTGGTAGACGTTGGGATCGCTATACGGCTTGGCAGCTGTGCTGAAAGAAGAGATGGGTTTGGTAACCCATTTGGTCATGAGAGACGATGGCAGGACATGGGATACACTCTCAATCTGTTTTCGAATCTCCAGACGATCCACAGAAGGGCAATAGATGTCGATCCGGTGCTCGTCGTTGGCTTTGGCAAAGCTGACAATCTTGCCTATGAGTGCCGCCATTCGTTTCAATGCAGCTGTATTCTTTCTCTCCCATCTTTGAATATCTTCTCGCACATTGAGAACTTGGATCCTGTCTTTTTCGAAGAGACCTGCACCATTGTGGTAGGCTATCACAAAGTTCGGAATCTGCTTTATCCAAAGAGGTGGGAGTTGGTCTTCCATGTCAATTTGCTTGCCGTACTTACCGGATCGGGTTTTCAGATCGAAAATAGATTCTTGCGGCACCTCGGATCCACCAATCTTGAGAGTCAGGTCTTTTTTTGTAGAGACATGCTGACTGACTGAAACTGCTCCGAAGATGTTCGTAATATCCTCGTCGTCTGAAAATGTACTTGATCCATTGTTGGCATTTGCATTCTTGGTTGTCGAACCTCCCAGATAACCGTCGCACTCAAACCGCACAAGGCACTTAAATCCACCGAAGCGATACTGGACCACTCGCTGATGGGTTTCCGAGCCTTTGACTTCCTTCTCCCAAGTTGTGTAGTTCTCTAGATGCACGATTAGGAACGTTGCTGATTGAATGGCAAGGGAAGCCTACCAGGGAATGTGTGACCATACCCGTGTATGCCCTCAATGAGCTCATTGGGGTCATTCTCTTTGCGGATAAAGAAAACAGTGTTATTGACTACTTCGACACTGAACCTGAACGGTTTGTCGACGGACCGGGCGAATCGAAGCAAGTTGCCCATTGTGCTTCCACACGCGAAAACGTCGACGTTGGACATTGGAAATTTGGGGTCGGTATTCAGGAGCGCTTGAACAGCTGGTTCCGTAGGATAGCTTGGAAACCTTGCAGCATTCGGGTCTCGAAAGTAGTCACCACGGTCCTCATTCATGGTACGTGGCACGTCGAGTGGCGTCCATAGAGGTGGTTTTCCTGACCCAAGATAAGCCCACATAATCAATACAACTATCTCCTTAACTTACCCGGAACTAGTATTGTCGGATCCTTCTCATTCAGCCAATTGTACGACGTGACATACTGGCAGTCGGTGATAAATGGCGTTGCAGGTGTTGATAATGCTGCTAGATCGAGGAATGAGTTGTCGAACGAAGCTATGAGCTCACCGAGTGGATGAAGGGAGGTATCGGGTAAGTTCTGGGGCTTAGGGTTTTGCCATGAGCCGCCACGACCACCGCGTCCGCCTCTACCAGCATAACCAGCTCTACCTCCGCGTGGACGTGCCGAGAAGGTTGAGCCAGAAGACGAGCCCCACCCAAGTCCATGGCCCCGGTTGTTCGACATGTTGATGTGGAAATTAGGTTACGACTTATCCAAGGATATGTACGAGAAGAGAGTGAAGGAGATTGCGATGGGGACGAAAGGCTGATATATCCAATGTCGCCTGGGCAGCAAGGCTGAGCGGGGCATGCGGCGTAGCCCACCTTTTGTCGCACAACACAAGGATGATTGGCGTCAAATTGTCTGGGGAGGCCGACGAGCCCAACTAGCGGATGCCTTGTATTGGACATTGAAGGTTGCATATTTCCCCTCTTTTAAACTGCCAAGGTCTCAAAATAGCACCCTTCACCGGAATCATTCTAACTTTCGTACCTGTATTGCTTTCGCACAATTTCTTCCGAGCTCTTTCTAGTCCGGTTGACCGGCATGACTGCTCAGGAAGACGCATCCAGCCAGTCCGCAAGGCCGTCGAAGTACTTCGAGCTCATCTTCAAAAGCAAACGCGAGCTCAAGAGCGCTGCCGATGGACCTCGGTTTCTAGGAGTTCTTTGTGACAAAACCGATGCTTCGAAGAGAGTTGAAGCTGGTCACGTTGATCTGTACTAGGAGATACATACCGCTGCTATTATCAAGGCAAGGAGGCTTGAGGGAGGCGTACCACACTCGGAGTTAAGAACTGCCGTTCTTAAGGAGAATATGCTAGTCAGAGCTCAAATGCCCAGTAAAGGGAAGCTGGCTCGCGCTCTGTGCAAACTGCAATCAAACGGTTCTATAGTTTTGGTAGAAGGAACACAATATCCGGATTCTCTCCCCGACTACGACATTCAGCTGCCTAATGAATGGATTGCGACACTCGCAGTTCTTCTTAAGCTCGCAAGCAATCCTTACTTCAAGATACGTCCTGGTTGCCACGGCTACATCTGCTACACTCGCACATAGTTCGGCCTAGTTTACTCTCTCCCCGACTCAGTAGAACCGAATCGCGAGCCCATCCCACTCTACTCCCTCCTACCCATAATAAGCCGGCGCAATCTTGAAACATTTGGCATGACCAAACGCATCAGCAGCGACACCCTGCCAATCTTTGAGAAGCTCTCGTCTAGCTCACGCCATGGTCGACGGTATCCTCTCTCTGTTGAGCGTCTCCTAGATCCATAAGAGCCTCTGCGGCTGAAACATTCTCCTCTTCCGATCCCGCACCGTTCGGGGCACTATCTCGTTGTCTCGCGCCGCGAAAAAGCCAGGGGAAATTACTATTGACACACGTGATCTCGAATCTCCGCTCTGCTCGTGGTAGTATCCAGATTTACTTGGTAGCACACATGTGTGATTTTAACCGAAGTAAGATATTTACTCGCTCAGATTGGTGCTTTTTGAGATTGCGATGTAGCAGGACTTGCCGAACTTTGATGGGCGTGAGGATGTTCGGATGTATGTGCTGAATCATTCGGGGGTCGTCGCGCATAGGATGGGCATGACATGTCGGGATGCCATGATGGCATGCTTGGATGTCGATTTTAGGTGGGATGAAGCGAGCGTATCGGGGGAGGGGAGGATGACGTTGGTATTTGCGGATGATGTTGTTGCGAAGTTGTTATTTTGTGTTGAGGGCTTTAAGTGTTAGAAATGAGTGGAGTATCCTTCTCGGTCTCCCTCCTTTTTCAGCTGCACCACCCTCGCCCGCCATGCTGTCGTCCTTGGAGCGAGCCGTGCGAACGGCCTAACGCTCTTATATTAGTATTCTTGAAATTTCCAAGCGGCCCAGGTTGACATCCTCGCAGGGGACGAACCTGTTGATCCTGAAGGCCGCCGCAATGCTCTCGACTACTGCCATCGCCTAACCGACCCAGATATCGGCGATCTGCAAGATACTCACGGTATAGTATGAAATCTTCGGGATGTCGACTTGCGCGCGTTTTTTATAGGGCTTTCTTGCAACTTCGGCGCGGCCGTAAAAAGCCGCGAAATGTAATACTGTGAAACATCCGTTATCGACGAAGTCGAGGTGATCTAGGGTATCGAACTTCTCGAGGAGATAGCCTACGATCGGAGGGTTTCTGTACCGGCAAGCCAGGCGCGATGTGGTTTCCTTCTCGCTGGGCACCACGATGTGCAACGGAACGGCGCCCTTCTTTGAGTGCAACGATTCGAGAAGGTACCGCAGCGGCGCCAAGGCTGTATCCAAGTTGGTCGTGAGATACTCATAAAGGATGTTTGCATCAGGATGCTTTTTATTGAGCAAATTGGGATAAATCGGCTTCTACATAGCGTTGACGTCGGAACCATGCTGGATGAGAGCAGAGGCGGTTTCAAAGTTGCTCTCATCAGGGGTGTCTAGGATTGTTCCGTAGGGAAATGTATCTGCCGACCTTACTCCCTTGAATGCGTATTGGATATCTGCCCCGCATGAGGCAAGTGTTCTTACTAGGCCTGTGCATCCATGGTTGATGCTGAATATGTCGATAAGGCTCGGAGCATTGAGGACAATTTTCCTATCCCGCTACAACAGCTTGACTAAATCAATAATGTCTATCGGCTTCTCGACGGCAACAAGCCAGTGTAAGGGAGTTTCTCCTCGGCTATTCGGCAGCGAAGCACCCGCTCCGTCCTCAAGCAATAGCTTGGCGACGTCGACATGATTGAACCGAATTGTCTCCGGCCTGCCGTGAGACAGCAAATGTAAATTCTTCCACCGCCTTATCGAGGCTCCTGTTCTCTAGGTTCCTGCTCGCTATCGACGAGAAAAGGCAGTGTTGAAGGTATTGTCGGGGTATCGATACCGCCGGCTTGTATGACTGAAGGCGAGCACCGCTGGCTGCCGGGCCTGCGAAGAGCATGACCTTCTGGTAGCATTCTTCAAGAGACAATGCCGTTTCGCTGGGGATCAGGTAATTTTTCTTCTGCTGCTAGATATTTTCTCTGTCCTGGCCCATTCGATGGAGGTAAGCTAGACCACAAAGTCGCGTTCCTTGAGCGGAGCATGGCATAAGATTCGCAGCTCTTTCGACAGAGACTCGAAGGCGGTTTTGAGAAGAATACCGGTGTCACCAGGAATCAAGGGATACCTTACAGCCCTCCGACCAGGGAAACGGCGATTCTGGAAGAACCCACCTCGCGCAAGGAAGGAGCCTCCTGAGGCCGAGAAGTCCCCACTAAAGGCGCCAGACAGCAAACTCCCAGAATACTTTGCCTGGTTCACAGCCTGGAAAAGATGATGCATCGCTTGAAGTCGGTCGGGCTTGCTTGGATAATGATGCAATCACGAGTGTGGGCACGCTCGCAATAGTTGTTAGACGACTCGGAAGCCATGTGGCTGAATTTGTTGTCTGCCTCCGTGCCGTGTATGATACCCTAGGGGAACGAAGGTCGGGTTGACTGCGATGCGAAAGATTTGCCACAATGGAACTGCTGAGGAGAGATAGCCTGCAGTCAATATTGAAAGCGGCGTCTGGTTAAAGCTCCGGCTGGGGCGAGCCCTGCAGTCAATGAAGTCCAACAAGCCACAGCGCTTGAAGGTAGAAGTGGTCGTGGGGCGGCAATTTCAGCCGCAAGGCTGTGGTCCTGAGTAAGTGCCTCAAACTCCCGAGACACCTACCAGCGGCACAATTGCGTAGCGAAATATCGCCACTGCCAACTACCTGAGGTTCCTCAGCATTAGTTCCGGCCATTCAGCATGCCCAAAATGACAATTCGCCCGTCGATCTGGCCATGGCCATGCTGTCGAACGGCCACTCCATGAACGATAGTATACTTGACTTCATTGTCTAGTAGGGCGCATTGTCGACAGGTCATGGGCTGGTGTGGTTTCGTGCATTCTACTTCGCTATCCTAAGTTGTAAGAGCATTTTGGTTGATGTCTTCTTCCGACAAGGGTGGAGCCTCCTGGACAAGGACCCAACAACAAGAGGGGCGGTATTCCACTTTGTAATCGCTTCCACAAAAAGTCTGGCGCCTTCAGAACGCCTGATATAGACGGGCATTTGACGTCAATCTTGTGGACAGCAAGGGAGTAACAGTTTTACACATTGCAGTACAGAGACGCAATCTCGATTCTGTCAAGTAACTTATCAAACACGGCGCCATCATGGACGCTATCGACTTCAGACCTGACGGTACACCCCTGGCTGACTATCTTCGGAGCAAAGGTCGAAAATCCCCGAGCCTCGATCGAAGCCGGCACCAGTGTGTTCCACAAACTGAAAACGGATCGCCTGAACCTCTATCTCGCCACTCAACAAGGCCAGCGGGGAATCTTCGAACTCATCCTGGTAGTGGGAGTGCCGGTCAATACGCTCGAAGTGGCCGGAGAGACCGCTGCCTATTGGGCTTGTCAGAACGGGCACTCGGAATGTATCGAGTTTCTGATCGCGCAAGGTCTCAATCTCAAGGCTAGGAAAACAGACCTAATAGAAGAAGCCATAAAGAGGGGGCACATTGGCATTGTAGAATCTCTCCGGAAGCACGGTCTGCAAATAACGGAGTCATATCTCCGTCCCTCCCGGCCCAGAGGATATTGATCCCGGTCATTGGGAATGCCCTACTTTATTTTGCAACATCCACAACCCCGCCAAGCGGTGAGGATGATGCAGAAAATGAGTCCTCGAACACCATGCTCACTCTCGAAAGTTACTTATCCTTCGGATTTCCCTATCTTGCCGTTGCCTTCCTAGAAGCCGATCGCAGAATAAGCTGTCTTGATGAGTCATGCGCCCGCTTCCTCTTCACCTACGCACAACACGGATTTTTATTTAGGGCTCGAACTCTCCTGAGCATAATATCGCCTCTGGGTGAGGTGCGAAAGTCCTATGTCAAACCCCATGACTAGTGCGCATTGGAGATTGCGGCCCGCGAGGATGACACTGAGCTTATAGAGCTCTCCTTGGGACATGACTGGGACCCAAACCATGAAGACGCACGGGGTCGGACCAGTTTCCACCTTGAAGCTCTCTGTGGAGCGTCCGATGTTGTGAAGGAGTTGCTGGGCGAGTGTAACGTACATTATAGGGACAAAGAAAGAAGCACACCAGTTCATCTGGGGGCTTATAGCTGTTCGGTTTAGGTCTTGGAGCTACCCATCAGTGCGGGAGGAGATCTTGACAAGCAAATAAGCCCAAGGAGACTCCACTCGGAATTGCTTGTGAGCAGGGTCATGCTGAAGTGGCTCGATGGCTCTTGGAGCATCGGGGCCGGTGTTAGATGGGAGATGCTTCGTACCCAAGCCCATTGCATCACTCCGCTCGTCACAAACATGTCGACTGCAGGGCCCTTCTGATAGCCTCAAGCTCCAATGTCGACGCAAAATTCGCAGACGGAAACACTCTCCTACACGCCGCTGCCATGAGCGACGCATGGAAGGCTATCTCACAACTCTTCCCGGCCGGCGCGGACCCAAACTGCAGCAACCACCAAAGCATGACGCCCTTCGCCATCGCCCTTTTGCGCACGAACCAATCCCCCGATATTATCGCCGAACTGCTCGGGAAACCTCGGCGGACTGGAATGCCCCACTATCCCGAAACATCGCCTTCACCCCGTACATCAACGGAAATAAACACGTCATCACCGCTACCTTCGACCGCCTAAGGCAAGAATACCCCAAAATAACAAAGAAGACGGTCCGTCGCGTATTCCCCGAACCCCTCCCAGAGCCATGCTCTTCGGAACCTGCGGCAAGCGGCGCATCCTTCACCTTCCTCCTAGAGTACGTACGTTCTAGCTCCAAGGAAGTCCTCTCCACGACGATACTCGTCGAGACCACCCAAGTCGGCGACGATGCAGAGCTTGCACAGGCAATGGTGAATATTGATCCAAAGAACGCATATCTGCGCATGCCAGGTCTGTGGGGCATTTTGCCTGCCGATATGGGAGGATCAAGATTGCCAGGGTCTTGTTAGCAAATGGGATGTCGGCGTGGGCGGAGAATGAGGGGGGTTTGTCGCATTTGGGGCAGCGAAGAGCCATCTGGGGGAGAGAAATTGAACGAGTTTGTAAATTAGCTTAGTACGTATGAGACTGCTTTAGTAGTGCTGAGGGAGGATGATAAGATTCGGGGTGCGATTTTGGTAGCGGAAATAGGGATACTTGGGGACGATGATGTGAAGAATGGTAAAATTGATGATTATGATGAGGATGACGACGACGATTAGGGTGACGAGAAATATGACCTAGAAGATGAAAGATATGAGGAAAATGAAGATCGGAAGGGAATTGGGAATGAAGGAGATGTGCCAATCATGTTTGATATGAAGAGGGAGAAACGATAATAATTGCAAGGCAAAGGAGTTTCCTAAAGCCGAACAACTCTGATCTGTAATGAGTTATGGGAATGCGGTCCATTCTTTAGAATACATCAATCATCTGCCGCATTGACGGCTAAGGTGCCAGACCGAGAGAACCCCTCCACACTCGCTGACATGAATACTCTCTGCCATTCTGCATACGACAGCGACGTCCATCTACTTAAAAGTACCATGCTAGCCAGAGTACTAGACTAATATCAGTACGTTATCGTAACGCCGTAATGCGTTCCATTTCTCCCCAACGGTTCTCCCACTTTGTCTCGCCAAAAGTTCTCGCCAGACGACAAACTGGTCGTATATGTATCCGACGACAACACAGTGCGGCTCTGGTGTGCAGCGACAGGGTCGTGCTGCGGGCCACTCGACGGCCATTCGGGCTACGTCAATGCTGTCGCCTTTTCGCTAGATGGGCAGTATCTTAAGATAAATAGAGAAGATATTCTTCTCCACCTGCTTGTTTTATTAGCGATTGCGTCCCTTCCTTCTCGGCCAGAAAACCTGCCTGCTGTCTTTATAGAAGATGAGTGGAGTACATCTAACAAGAAGAGGATATTTTGGCTACCGCTCGGCCATCGACCAAGCAGCTGCGCGAGCGCGTAAGCCGGAAGACTCTAGGTACCAACATCGGAAAAAAATATCTTCAATTTTAAGAAAAAAATAAAAATAATATAGGTAGTATGTTACTGCAATGCGATACCAACGGCTAGTATAGCTAGTATGGCCGTATATCCTAGTCTTCCTACAATGTCCTCCAAACGTCTGCAACGTCTTCTACCACAATGCTACTATGCATATAATAGAAAGCATAAAGAGAGAAAGGGGTATTAAAATAAGTAACTTTTTAATAGATTCTAACTATAGGCAAAATTGATATTAATTCGTAAAGGTAGGAACTTTAAAACATTACTTACTAAGTACTTATCTTACTATAGCTTTAGTAGACTAAATAAGTAACATAATATAATATTTGTAAGGGGCCGTCCTTGAGACTATAACCCTTCGGGCTATGGTGTGGCGATGTTGGATAGCGGGTTCGGTTAGGTGCTAGGCAAGCGCACTCGGCTGATGGGAACCTACTCGCAATCTCTGTGACTGTTCGCTTCAGTGACTCCCATCAGCCAAGCACGCTTGCCTAACACCTAACCCAACCCGCTATCCGGCATCGCCACACCATAGCCCGAAGGGCTATAGTCCCAAGGACGACCCCTCACACTTTGACTATCGGGTTTCTATCTACGTGCAAGACCGTGTCTATATACCTGCCGGTCTTGGCTGCTTCGTGGATTCGTGGTTGCGAATCAGCGAATCGGCCACATGTTCAGGTTGTGTTCCGTAGCGTCGTCCCAATCAAGCCCCTCGGAGTCATCGTACTCGATCTCAAAGTCCTCTGAGCCGTCGTACTCCGGCTCGATTGGTTCCAAGTCCTGTGTAGAATCATAATTCGTAACAATATTTTATTCAAGAATACTTACCAACGAGCTAACTAACTAATACTTAGATCTTAATAAAAGAGAATATTTAAATTTTAATAATATATAACTAGTATTAGAGTTTTATAAAAGTAGCTTTGTTAAAAGCCCCTGTCTTCTATATTTTATATTATATAAGTAGTAGCTACTGTTGCAGTGGTATCTATTGTAGACGTTGTAGGTGTGTTTCACGGTTGTGCGACATATATTAAATGTGGGGATTTGTGGTTAGGAACATTCGGATCGTTAGGGAACATTTTGGGCACATTAGGTCCGCGGCACGGTTGTGCCACGTATGCGACTCGTAAAAAAATTCCCGATATCCAGAGGCATATTACGGATTGGAGATAGACAATGCTTAGTTAAAGAGGCTGGAAGGGAGCTATAGCTAGACGTGCCAGGGGTGCGCCAATGCGCACTACCAACGTGCACTAAGTGCTATATACAGTGATAGAGAAGGACTCAATGTAAATCTATATAATTTATCTCTCTACAAAATTTCGGTCAATTTAGGTATACTGTTGTGGCACAATTGGTTGTGGAAGTTCGCTGGTGTTACCGGATGACTGGTGGAACACGTCGGCTGTAACGTGATATCGGCTTCGGCTTGAGCTTGTTTCCCGGGCCGATCGATCCCCGCCAGTTAAATCCCAGTTACGCAAGCTTCAATAGTGCGACCGCCTGATATATCTTATACGCCGGTGAATTGCGCCACGGTATCTAGAAAGGAGAGCGAACTTCAGAACCGAGCAAGTCCACGGGCCTAAACTGTAGGGATGGGCCGAAATGCAGCCGAGTATGTATCGTGTGTGCTATTAGCCTATTATGGTCGAGGGCCGCCCCGTTCACAAAGTCTAGCTTATATTTCCCGCACGATTTGCTTGTCTTGCTTCACTTCGTCTTTGCATAGTCTGAGCTAGTTGATAGATCTACTTACGAAGTCCATTGCCCACAATGAGGCGAGAACTAAGCTGCTTACTGATCCTAGGCTGTGGTAGCATGTTGGGCGAGATCTGATGGACCGGCACTGTGATACTTACGGTTCTATTTGGCCATCTTCGGGCGTTATGCTAGACCGTAACACAAATCATTGGTAACAGGCTTGAACTATGTGTGTTGTCCGAGTTTGATTTGCTCTCGGATAAATTTTTGAAGTCCAGACTCGGGATTTAACTTTCCTACTATGTCTACCAACTAAACCTACCCTGGTATAGTTAGCCGTATTTTTGGTGAATAGGGAGACTAAACTTTGTGGACCTTGAGGCCCCGATCCGTGCAGCCGAAGGTCCACCCATTAGACAAGCCATACCAATACCCTATAGATTTTAAATCTCGTAGCGTCAAAGTATTTCGTAGCGTGGATTTTCGTTTTACCGGGCTAAGGCTTATATTTCTGCTAATCAGAGGCTCTGTTTGTAGAGCATAGATATTACACTAGAGGGATGCTAATAGATCCTAAAATACTGATCGTTGTCGGCGATGACAATTTTAGTGTACACGTCAGCCGCAGGAGAACCATTTCTGCAATGGATTTAGACCGCCCGTATAAATTTCAATTGTGTCGGGCCTATAGATATTATCAGGGCGCTGAATTAGCATAGTACATGGCTGCGTACGGCGTTCTACACCGCTAGACAAAACCTAGATTATCTATCTATCGGTGAGCCATACAGGTCTTGTCCTCAACAAAGCTACTTCTCTGCTTTCCCACCAATAGCTCTTTGATGCAGGTTTCGTCAATGGACCGGTCCTCGCTGTTAGCCTAACGGTAGGCAATATATGGGTAGCGTGTGCACCAAGCCGCTGTCTCTGCCTGCCGTCCGTAACAGACTTAGACTCGGCTTATTCTATGACTGGACTCTGTAATACGAAGGTCTATTTGATTATAGGCCGATATTTTGGCCGGAGCTTATAACGTCGTACTAGGGAGGGGAATGTATATAAATATGTAGATGTTCATTCGGATTCTTATTGTACAGCATCATCTAAACTCTTTATCAATCATACCCCTCCACCAGTTATTTGATACCAGTACTCCTTTCTCAACGCCAATATGCAGATTGCAACAGTTTTCACAATCTTTATCGCGGCCGTATCCGCTGCCTGCGTTCAGCGACCCAGATGCGGTGGCCAATTCATTGTCAACTGCGGAACAACCACGAGTGGTAACTGTGGGGCATCAGTATGTGCTATCTGTTGTAGTAGCGTAAGTATTCTACGTCCTATTTAATACAAAACAACTTCAAATACTAATAATCGGTTTTACACCAGAATGTAAGTACTTCTAGATATCCCGAACCCTATCCAGTCGAGTTAATCCAGAATTTAATTACTAACCGAGGCTGGCTTGATGTCTTTATAGGATGTAAGTGTCTCAAAGTCAATTGCATTAGCTCTAGCTTAGCAGTTTTTAACATTGTAACACTAGTGCACCTAAGGCAAATATTCTTTTCAGCTCTAGGTATAAGAAAGACTCTAACCGTTGTATGGAGTTCCCTTATAGGGTTTAAGCTCGGCCGGTTACAGTAGGGATATTAAATAGAATACTGAAATATACTCAGCAATTTTGATAATTGTTACGGTGTCAATGGTTGTGGATTCATTACTCTTATTCTCTAGTGTATACCTTTGTGTAGCAAAGTCGCTGCTAATAAGCCCTCTATCTCAGTATCCGAATCTGGGGCAACGTCTACGAGGGATTTGTCGAGGAAATGAAATTGTTAATTGCTCAGAAACCCCTCTCTTTAAATTCGTAAGCCCTATAGTTCTGTAAGGGCTTGCAAACCCACAAAAAGCAAATAACGTCTATTCTTACGTATTTTATCGTAATTTCCCTTCGAAAACGTTTCCTTGTTTTTACTAAAGATCAAGATAATTACTGCCAACCTACAGATTAAAAGTGATCAATGAAGGTTCTAACAAAGGATGAGCTGAACACTAGAGCATTTGCTAGTGCAGTTGACAGATTGGTGGTTCTATTTGAACTTGCAAGGACTGTGTGTAATAGCCTCAATCAGCGATCTTGTAGGTAATGAATCAGAGTACGCAGCGGACAGCGGAGCTATGTAAATACACGGCTCTATCGCTAACAGAACACTATCACTATAGCGTGCAACATTGAATTAGGCTTTCCCCTTTGTGTCTACTTCAAGACCTATTTCACTATACATGTTTTAGTGCCAAACCACCATAAAATTCACAAAGATCCCAGCAAAAAGGCAGTGCCAGCGTGTGTTCCACCGCCTAGACTGTCACAAGCGTATATTTGAAGAACAATATTTTGCTCATACTCGTCAGGATACGCCGGGTGCTTGAATACGACGATGTGGTTGTTTTCGGTCAAGAGTTGGTCGTCTAGGAGCGGTAGAGGAGCGGATGCGCGGATTGCTGCTTCGAGTGCTCACTAGGAAGTCGCCTGTTAGCTGTAGGTGTCAGATTTGATGTTAGATTGAATGTGCACAAAACTGATGTAAAACTTGATTGAATTGATTAAGTTGAGTTGATTGATTGTTGTGTGTGAAACTGATTGAGTTGAGTGTCCCCTTTTTCAAGGAACACGCTAGCGTCGCGCTAGCATCGCGCCCAGCGTTGCGCTCCAGAACGCTTTGTTTATCACAGTGATTTATCACGGTTTTGATTGAGTCTTTGTGAGAGCTCGCCACTCAGCTAAGTCTAGATGCACCGAGTATCTACTGTTTGGCTCGCCCAGTTTTGGATGAGTGCCGAATTGCGCACCTCATCTGACAGTAGGCCATCCAGTCATTTAGGCCAGAAACTTATAACTCTGATTAATCGCTGTAGGATATTCTTGGAAGAGGTGATGCTAAAGTGATATTAAGAAGTATTCCTGGTTTCTGTGGTGGTGGATGGGGTCTGTTTTGTGCCTGCTGCCATGGGAACAAGTCGGTCTTGGCTTGCTTATGTCATCACGAGGCTCTATTTAGTTCGTGACGTCACTGGCCCGCTCAACTCGAGCGGGGTATGTAGCCTAAAACTCAGAACACCTGATGTTGTAGCGATGCAACTTCCTCATTTCGATCATCCTAAGAGACTCGCCTCAGCGGACTTTAACGGAAAGACCATTCTACTCTATGCTATTCTTTCACATAGATAGGGAGATCCGGGGGTTCCCTTCGAAGATCATTTGTGGTTAGCGTTGGTACCAGCTGCTCAGTTGCAGCGTTGCGGCGGCGTACCGTATTGAAGTTGTCTCGTTACACAGTAATTATGTGTTGCCACTTTTCGAGAACAGCGCGCGAAGCTCGGACCAAATCTAATAAGCAGCTCTATGTTAGAACTTTTAGGCATGACCAAAGCTCTCTTCTTGCTCTGCGTTCTGATAACATAACGCTGCGGAATCAGTTGCGCCCCGCTTAGAGTCGACACCCCTGCTAACGGGTCAAAAGCGTTCACGCCTTTACGAAGCAGCTACAGCATCATAAATTAATAATTATCGAAAAAAACCTACGTCGTATTCCTAAGCATTAATGCTAATCATCAAAACATATCCGCTTATACGAAAAATCGATCCCTAAGCGAGCGGATGCGCGCACTACCACCTCGAAAGAGCGGCGGCAATCATGTGTCGGATATTACTAAGAAGTAGCTAGAGATACCTCTCACACGACCACATCCCCCGACTCACCATTTCAATCTCGCTCGTTTTATCAAGAAGCGTTAGCGACAGAGTATGATAAATTTCGAATCTCACACCGCCCGCTCGCCTTCTCGCTGAGTGCAAACTCAGACCGATGCCCGTCGACTTCGAAGCGCTCGGTCTTGAGATGCGGCAGACCATTCTCTTCATACAAATACAGAAACTTTGGTACCGGCATTGATGTCGGCGAGGCGATGTATTTTAGCGCGACCGCTTCATTCTAAAGACGCTCACGAAACCATCTCAGATAAACTCTTTGCCCAGTAATGCTAAAAATAGGTAGCGCGTGAGAAGGGAGTTCGCTCTTGATGAACGTTGTCGTTGTTAATGTGTACTGACGCTCGTGAGTCTTCCATTGTGCCATGACGCGTGAGATCGTAATGCGTAGTGAACTGTACGGTGTGCGCGTGAGGAAACGTGAGGCAGCTGTTTTGATACTCGGCAAAAAGACTTGGCACGTTGGCGAATCTTTGACACAATAGTTACTAGCAGCATTCCACCACCAGAAGCTGTTTGCGGAGCTGAACGCAAGCTTCCATCGAAGAGAGGGCCCCTTCCTCACAGTCTTGGAATCCCAGAGTGAAGACGAGGCCAAACACGCTTTCCAGGACAGGACGCCTTTCACCAAGTACCCTTGGGCGAGTTCGTCCTCTGCATTGCGAGGAAGCGCTATAGACGTTTCAACAAAAGGTAGTGTGTGCTTTTGCGACGATGCGAATAGTCCCGCAGCAACTTGCGAAGTCGTCGAGTTTGTATAGGCTACGACGGAGGGCTTTGGCGTTTAGTAGCGGGCATAACGCGTTGGCAGGTGCTACGGGGTTTACATTGCCTTCAATATTGTGGTCAATGTAAGGCTTGCGGGCAAGGCCAGGTTGATTGCTGGCGACGGTGTAGAATACAAAAGTCTCATTATAGCTCGGGGTGCAAGCACGCTAGCAGGGGTAAGCGTAGCGTGGCTTAACTACAACTGGCCAGTTCCTTGGTACCAGGCTCGGCTCTTTAGGCTGCTTATCTGCTCTTCGTTCGCGACAATCAGTCCATCTGCTTTTCAATCCTGAGCTTGTTTCTCTGCAATATGGATGCATACGAGAAAGCCCGGGCTATTTCTGCCAAAGAGCAGCCACGTCAAGCTGTGAATGAGTCAAATCGCTGCGGTTTGCCTCGGGCTGAGCCGTTGCGTCAGCAACAAAGCCCGTTGCTCCGGATTCTACACCGAGATTGCCGCCTTCTCATTTGGGAACACATCCTCCAGCCATCGCAAACAAGAATAGAGCGCTGGCGAATCCCTAACAGATCGGTGTGTATAACTGCGGAAGACAGCGACGCTGACTGCTTTCCTTACCGAATAACTGCGGCTGAGTGGGGGAAATCTGAGAAGCCGCTGAATCTACTACTGTGTTGTCGTCAGTTGTATGTATACCTTCCATCGGCACGCTGGAAGACTCTTAGGATAGTGCTAATGCTCAACTCAGGTATCTCGAGGGACTAGCGATACTCTACTCAACTATATTTGTATTTGAGATGCCGCTCGACCTTTACAGTTTTCAATTATGTGTATCCCCAGAAGGGCTTTCGAGTGTAAAGCGCCTCACCATTGCTTTCGGGCAAACCGACTGGCATTGGAGCGGTCCTTTCTTCTATCGTGATATAAAACATCCCCGTGGTTCGCTGGACGAGTGGGAAAATGCTATCTATGGCCTTAAGAAGATGAGAGGCTTACAGGAGCTACAAGTCTGGCTCGGACATCGAAACTTTCGGATGCCTGAGTTGGAGCGACGACCATGGAAGGAAGGTCAGGGAAGTCAGATGCTCGAGCAAAGACACCAGAAGCTTTTTGATCTGTTTGGCACTGTGGATGTGCCTAATTTCACCATCCACCTGACATGGAAGCCAGAGGATCTTCTTTCTCAGCGAACATGGCCCTTTCAGATCAAACTACACACGAAGGATGAAATGATGCATGTCCTAGCCGAGGCACTGCCAGCAAAGACAGTGCCGAATTTGTGCGATTGGTAGAGCATCCCTCAAGTATTCAAAGTTTATTCATGAGTAAATGAAATAAGTGGAAGGCCTTTGATAGTCACAATATTCTCGAAAACTTCTGATAGACAATTATCTTACATTATCTATTTTCTTCCGATTTTTAGCTCTACTAACTTCAATAAGAAATGCATCATTCTATTAACTTTAAAACTAGATCTACAATTACGGTAAGCCGTATCTTCGTGCAAGCCTCGCTACGCGCCTCTGAAGAGTTCTCTTTGAAATGCTGTCATACTTGTAAAACCTGCCAACCTTTATATATTGGTCGCAGTCCTTCTTTTCATTCTTAAATACATCTTCACGGGGCTTTTGGTGTAACGCGATGTTAAGACCTCTTTAGTGGGAAAGATCTAAAGCTCCTGATATAGGCGGGTACAAAGGTCGATTTTCGTAAAGTCTATAGTTAGGTATGAAACTATCAACATCTGCTATAATAGGTAACCTCAGGGGCTTTGTCAGACTGTACCGACTCCGGATAATAGGGGGGATGGACCAATTACCTTTCTCAACGCCGGACCGAATCGAATGTACATGCTCAAATGAAGATCTAGCTAGAAACATATATCAATATGCAGAGAATGGGTGAAAACGGTTTAGATAGATGTAAAGGATGAAAAGCATAATCTCAGTAGCCCTACATGGGCCCAGCCTATCGCATTTGTTGGCTGGCAGCATTCCCTAGCGCCGCCGGACCTCCGGGTCCAGCTGCGCCTCAAGACTGCGTTGGGCGTCTCGCAAGGATTTTTCACCTTAGGGAAGTCTCTGGCACTGAGAAATCTAGGCTATTGTGTTAAGACACAAATGCGTTGATAACGTTACACAACTGCTTCCACAAGCATGACGAAGTGGCAGAAAGACACTGCTTTGATATCCCGCTAATAACCTTGACGTAAGACAATTGATAGTGCTAATAAAGAACTGTAGACAAGTGCTACACCAACACAGAAATGCCGATACATGCTTCATGTAGTCGTCCCGGCGATCAACATGTGAAAAGCGTGCCGCTTGGTCCATGACAACCCATTTAACTTTATTGATTTTTTCGAAAAAGGGCTGCATTGCCTCATCTTGCGCTTCATCTTCGGTTCCGTTTATGAGCAATGTTGGAGCTTTGATTTCACCCAACAGTGGTATTGAGGTCCAATCTCAAAGCGAACCAGAGATGTATAGCTCGCTAGGATCGTACCTTGAACTCTTCAGCTTTTACCCCATTAGATTTGCGATATACGATCTCACATTGTACCGTATGTAGTTGGGTCTTTTGCGAACCAATCCAGCACAGCTTGAACCTCCTTCGGCGGCTATGGCCGAGCAAGGCTGAGATGTCTTTTGTAGAAAACTTTCACAGCCGCTTCGTATTCAGGGCTTTCAAAGTCTTTAGTTTCCTCAGCGTGATCAAGCACGTTCTGCACGTCCGTTGGGAGCAGGTTCCTAAGTTTAGTAACGCCCTTCCTCCATGAGTCCATACTAGCAAGACTGTTTGAGATGATCAGCCGTTGGAGATTTACTGCACTTGCTGGCGTTGCTGCCCACACTGCTACTAACATGCCTCCCTAGGAGTGACCGTAGACATCGATGGACCGTTTATCTAGACCGTGGTGGAAACCCAAATTGCCGAGCTCGTTGTGGAATAGCTCTACCGTCCAGAAAGCTTCATCTCCGGCTTGCTGAGATCACCAACAATCTTGTACCATGTCTGACATGGGTTGGCGAGGCCAGGCACACTGAACTCCGCAGATCCCTCTGACATGATTGGAGGTGAATGAATTGAGTGACAGAAATAGATATTTAAAGATTTGGTGGTTCGCGGGGGCAAATGGTGAAATTATTAATCATAGGAGTGGGGCCTCATCAAGCTGACGGGTAGCGAGTGACGCACCCCACCGGCTCTGCGCACCTGTTTGAGCGTACAGCTCAGCAACGCAGTAGAGTAGAGAGTATATATTTATATAATACATTAAGCAGTGGCATCTCTATCTTTCTTACCCGTACGTGAGTTGTGCCCAGTCTCTTTACGCCTCTTTCAGCGTGCGCGAGCCTGGCGACTCAGGTCTGAGCGCTCTCCATCTTGACGCTGTTTACGACCTTCATCCTTTTAAGTAATTATATCCTCTCTTTGTCCCTTTGTTAAGGTCCCACACTTCTGAACCCGCTTCTTCTTCCGTAATCTACGCTCGTTGGCTACCTCATTGGCTCGCTCAAGGTTGGTATTCCAGGCCCGTAGTAGCTCAGTTTATGAGTTTTCGACAAAATGTAAGTGTTCAACATACAGGGCCCATATATCCAAAGGAGTTGTTGTGCTGTCTTCACAAACGAATCTCTCCAGCTTACATATATGTCTGAACTCAGGGGGGTTGATCGAGTCCCAGGACAAATTGATTCTAATACTACTTCGCGGGAGAGAGGCAACAAATCATAGTTTGGTCTGAACCAGTTGAGGAGCTTTCGAATGACTTGATTATCAATGCCACCTTGATGAGACTTAGATTTCCGGATCAATGCGGAACACATACAATCCTTTATGTCTCTCAACTGGCAGTAGTTTTTGATAGATACGGCTCTACACGCCTTTAGCCGCGAACTTGATAATTAGCGAACTTGCCCAAGCCGTCAAGTACTTACAAATTTGAGGCTATCGAGCTCATTATGGCAATCACGGATCGAATCAGACAAAGGACCAGGCCTGATAGAATATAAGATAAATCTTGGGCTCCAACAAGGTCGCATGCTTCCTGGAGCTTTCGAAGGAAGTGCCAAAATCACTTTAATGTAGGGCCTCCATAATTTCGAGGAGCTTTTGACGCTCGAAACGTATTGGAAGCTTAGCTGCGACAGCTGGATGGCAATACTAACAAGTCCTGGTACGGAACCCACTGCACTTAAAGGGTCAGCCTGACCCTAGTACAAGTCAAAATATTGCTGCGGTGAGGTGAAGCTAAAGGTTGGGATGCGACTGCATATAGATTTCGCTAAAAGTACGTGGTGTCGTGTCTCATCACGCGTTTTAGAACGACCAATGAGGGATGCGTGGGCAATGGGTTACACAGCATTGCGGGATGCCATAGGCCTGTATTTCACGCAGTGCTTACTGGTGTCGTATAACCTGACCTTTCAGCAAAATTCAGTCAAAGGCACATCTTTGAGGAACTATTTATCGACCTGCCAGTATATGTTTGACTCCAAAAGCTCACACAGCATGTGTGCTGAAGCACCGGGACTTGGATCGAAGCTTTGATTTTCAGTGATGATACAATAAATACAATTGGCTCTGATGTATAGATGCTGATGAAAGTCAACCTTGTCGCAGCCTTGATGCATGATTGGCATATTCCATCAGCATGTCCATGTAAGCTGATAAAGAAATTTCACCTAACCAATCGAAAAAGACCACATTATGCCACTTTGACACAGATCAACATCAGTAAGACTGCGCCATCGATTCTCACACACATATTTTGAATTGATATTAAGACAAGATTTATGGCCAGGTCCTGGGCATCGCGATGGAGCACATTCGTCTCAAGAAAACGAGCCACACATCCCGGGTGATGCATGCTGAAAAATTCAGAGTCGTCACGTAGTATCTGCACCAATCAAAACTCTGTATACTTTAGCGCCTACGTACTGCTCCTTTTCACGTCCGGTGGACAGCGTTCCCGCAGGCAAGGGGCCCTTGTAGAAGCAGTTTATGCTGAGACGGCGCAAAATATAGCTAGATCAGGACTTTCTTTTCTTAAATACTACCTAAAATACGTTTGCAGCGTTAAGATAACACGGGAAATTAATCCAAAAAGAGCTATATCAACCCATGCCTGCGGGAATGCTTTCAACCGGACGTGAAAAAGACAATACCTCGAATATGTACTACTACCCAATGGGAGTTAGTAGAAATTAAGAAAACGAAGCGCGCCTACAGTAAATAAAGATAAAACCCTCTTTAGGGTGTAAAGTATGATACATTTGATCACATGGCGGCCCCCAATTCCCAAAAGTGTGGCCGGCAAAACATGAACCCATAAACTAACACCCATATCGCCCCTTATCCCCATGCTCAAGCTCCCCAATCCGCCTTGCTCCCCTCTCAAACTCCACCCTCTCCTCTCCCGCCAACCCACCTAACCCGCTCTCCCTCAAATTCACAAGACCCTCCACTCTCCGCGCCCCGTTAGCGTGATATATGTTCAACGGACAAAGTATATATCCCTCGACGGGGGTCAGGCAGTGTTCAAACGGATACAAACAATTGTCCCACGCGTCATTTGCAAAAGTCTCGAGCTGCTTCGGCATTTTGCCATGTGGATGACGCATCGTTTCTTTTTTCTTTTTTTAGTGCTGGGTTCTCCTGTGCGGCCAACGTGTTGTAGGACTGAGTGAAGATGGACTGCGCGACCTGGTATCTGGCCCTAGTCCTTCTTCACCTTATCCAAGTCTTTGAAATCGCCATGCAACTTCGTCCTCATATCGACCCCATAATCTAGAATCATCGGTGGACTGGGCGCAAAGGAGAGTGGCGTGGTACACGCGCCTTGCCAGCCGGTGATGCAACATATGTGATGCTCGTCGTCGAGAAGGATGTTGCCGGTGTGCAGGTCTGGATGGAAGAGTCTGTGCGAAACGAGGTCCGTATCCTTTAGCACGATATATGGGATTGCTGAGATGTATTTCTACAATAGGGCTACATGGGTTTCTGGGTCGAGTTGGTTTGGAGCCGGGAAGTGTCAGGGGTTGGTGTACGGTTTATTCGCGTTGCGATGTTTCGAGATGCACTTGATTTCTCTTCTAGTAATAGATTTAAGGTATGCGATTGAAGTGCTCCCTATGCTATGGTAAGTACGCTGTTGGAGTGTGGATGAGTGGTCGAGATGTACTGATCTTAGACGTAATTCTTGACATCTCGAGAACCGGCTCTGACGATGGCAGGTACATATTTTTACACATTAATTTCCTTGGAATATAACGAACCTGGTCTATCTCGCATCGGTTGTGCCCTCATCCATTCAGACTCCACGGGATTCCCTGCATCCGCGCTCCAAGCCAGAACGCTGGGTACACACACCTTTGGCCAAATCCCCACCCCGAGGAAAAAAAAAAGGTTCTACGCAGCGGATCGTTCGTCTGGCTGCTGTATCTTACAATGGCCCAATCCGACGTTTGTCCTTCCAAAGTTGTGATTATTCAAGGTATATGAACCAAGTTCTGAATTCGAGGCCACCAAGCCTGCCCATGGGCAAAGACTTTTGCCCCCCCCCCCCAAACTAAGCGCGTCGAGACGAAATATATTATATTGCCGTGCAATGTTATCGCGGGGGAAATATCAAACGTCAGCCCCAGGCCTGAAAACGCCATATCCTCTATCCATGCCATGCCCATGCCCATCCCATTCAAATTGCATCCCAAAACCCCCCCACCCCCACCCAGCCAAATGAGAAATTAACGACGGTCCCTCGATTCACTTCACCGTTCACGCCACCGCCAGAAAAACGCCGTTTTAAACATCGTGTCATAACGTCATATCTACTTGCCCACTCCGGGCCGTCCAGGTATCTTCCCAGCCAAGCAATAAAAAGCGAATGTATACACACGCCCGCCGTCTAGGCGGCGAAAGAACACCCAGCGCCAGCGCGCCAGCCACCTCCAAAACCCAAAACCCAAAAGTTGTCCCTCGACGCAAAGCAGCGCTTGCCCAGCATCTCCCCATGCCCCCGCCTCACCCCTAAACTCCAATGGCCCCGCGCCCCGAACAAAAAAAAAAAAAAAAAAAAAAGCTAAAAATGGAAATGGATCAGTGCGCAACAGTCATATTGCGCCTCAAGCCCGGCTTTACAAACTCGCGCTCTCTCTCACTATCCCGGCCCCTCGACGCCCAATTGACATCGTCTAGGTGATATTTCTTCCCATACTGCACGTCGGCTCCCATGCCGGTGGAATAACTCCCCTGGCGCACAACGCCCGGGTGCACATAAGTGGCGCCCGGAATCTCGGCGTACGGGCGCGGCGAGACGTTGCGGCTGGTGCGCCCCTTTTCTGCGGGGCGGTTGGCGCCCATTGGGGGGCGGGAGAGCGGTGAGGGGGAGCGGTGGCGACGGCCAGGTTCGCGGAGGATGGTGTGATGGGTGGGGAGGGGTTGGTGCGTGGGGTGGGAAGGTTGGTGGAGGTGCAAGTCTGCAGTGGGGTAGTGATACATGGTTCTCTTGGGCGCCGGTATAGACGGGAAGTCCGGCGTGTCTGGGGCCAGGGTTTCGCGCAGGGTCGACGAGCGCGGCACGGGCTTGCTTCGTGACACATGCTGCGCCGGCATGGTATTCGCGCGAGTAAAGGGCGGGGGCGACGAGGCGCGGTGCACGTCGGCGCTATAGGTGCGCTGGGGCGTAGAGCGGGTGATTTCAATGGTCGCGGGCGACGAATTGTACTGCTTGAGCGGTGGGGGCGGGCGGCGCTCTTCCAGGTTCCAGTCGACGATCTCGGGGATGACGCGGTCGCGGTCGCGCTCACGCTCACGCTCACGGCCCGAGGAGCCTCTGCGATCTTTAGGCTGTGCCGAGGAGCGGCGCACGGCTTCGGGGCGGGGCTCGCGGCGGGAGGAGCGGGGGGTGTCGGCGTAGTAGTCGCGCGAGGAGGTGCGGGCGGGCGAGGCGCGGGGCTCCGGGTCGACTTGGGTGCGCGACTTGTGCTGGTGCTGGTAGAGGCGGGCCTGTTCTTCCTGGGAGCTGAGTTTGCGGGCGCGGGAGTCTGCCGTGTAGCGGTCCTCTTCGTAGGAGCGGCGTTCCTCTCTGCGGCGTGCGTCGGCTGCTTGCCGCAGCTCGTCCTCTTGGCTGCGGCGCTTGTAGCCGGCTTCGTGGCGCGCCTTCTCGTCGGCCGACGACTCGCTCTCGTGGTGGGGGGCGAATCTGCCCCGCTCGTTGCGTTCGCTGCGTTCGCGGCGCTCCTCCTTGTCGCGGGCCTTGGTCCTCTCGGCGCGGGCGCGCTCGGTGGATGCTTTGGCGCTGCGTGGCGAGGAGCCCGGCTTGGGATATGCGTCATACGTGTCGTACCGCGCGCGCGACGAGTCGTGCTTGCGGGCACTGCCACCCCGTGCGCGGTCGCGGTCGCGGTCGTCGTGGTACTTGTCGTCGTCGTAGCTCCCCGACGGCCTGTACTCGGCGGTGTTGTACGACGAGGGCGCAGCGCCAGTGGCGAAGCGTGTGGCCTTGTCGCGGCTGCCCGACGGCGCCAGCTTGGTCTTCCTCAGCGCGGCCAGCGTCACGTCGGCATCGTACTTGCCGCGCTCCTTTTCGTCGCTGAGCACCTCGTACGCCTTCTGGATGCGGTGGAATTCTTCCTGCTTTTGCTGCTTCAGCTCCGGGTCGGTGCACTTGACCTTGTCCGGGTGGCAGGTGAGGACCAGCTTGCGGTGGGCGGCCTTGATGGCCGACACTTCTGCTTTGGGGTCGACGCCCAGGGCGCGGTAGTGGTCGGGAAGGGCATCGTCCATGCTGTGTCCGGGGCGTTGGGAGATGTGTGTGTTGGCGTGTGCGGTGTGTGTGAGTGTGTGGGTGTGCGGGTGTGCGGGTGTGCGAGCGTGCGGCGTGTGCTGCTATATACTCTATTCGCAGCCAGTCAATGGTGCGGGTGGAATGGATGGTGCGGGTGGAGTGGACTGTGTGGTGGAGGGAGGCGTGACTAAAGGCAGGCTGGTTGGGCTCAGCGGCTGACCTAAGCGGCGTGTTCCTGGATAGGCCGTGGCAAGAACAGGAAAAGGAGCAAAGGGGAGAGCAGAGTTTGTCCGCTTAGTCGGCGCGATGTGACCAAGACGTCGCGCTCGTTTGGCGCTGGTTATCAATCTGCTGCGGCTGTGTTGTCTGGCCGTCCTCGTCGTCCCGGAGAAGAGCGGTCTGGCAATGCGACGTCACTCGCAGCGTTTCATATGCCCGGCAACGTCCTTCCGGGTCGCAAATAACAGCAGCAGAGAATAAAAAGACAATGGGCCCGAAATAACAGCTGTGCAACAAAGGGACAGGCACAGCACTTAATCAATCCGGCATGACCAGGAGTCGGCCCTCGCCCTGATTTGGTGCCCGTTTTGGCCCATCAGCAGGCTGTCAGGGCGCCTCGGGTGCATCGCCCAGGCTCAGTGGCCGACAGGCCGACCCCCCCGCCCATCTGGTGTTGACGCAGCCCGCATAAGGGTGTCGGCATGGGCGCCTACGAAACACACGCCCAATCATCGCGCCGCTTCACCCGGTGATAGGCATCCAGACCAGCACACCCACGAGCCGTCCGATGTGCTTGTGACGATCGGTACATGGACTACCGCCTGTCACGGTGCCCTCTGTCGTGCATCGCACCCCACCACTCGCTGGCTGGCGCGGCGTCGTGGAGATTATTCCTGACGAACTGCAGCATGCACCGCCTGTTCGTCTGACAGTCTCTCAATATCTGGCGTCCATGTTCTCCTCCACCGCGGCGGCACCAGGCTGACACCACCCGGGGCCGTCCCGGAATCCGCCCTCGTTGGCCGATAGCGATAAGCGCATGCGGGGAAGCGGGGCGTGGCAGAAACGTGGTCAGCGAGCATTGAATGGGCAACACCACTATTCTTTCTGTGGGCTGGGCGGTTGTGCTCTCTTAAAATCACCAGGCCGGCGATATGACGAGCGCGCGCATGCCGTTGTGTCATTGTACATGGCACGCACGAACAGGTTCGACGGAGCATTGAACCGAGGAGTCGCTCGCACTGTTTCGCCTCACTCAGGGCCCGCGGCGAAAGGCTGGAGGAGAGACTCCCGCCTCGAGTCTGCGCGCCGTTCTGGACCTGCTTCTCTGTGACGTGTCACGGCCGCGCTCGCCCTGTTGGATTAAGTGCACCGCCCATGCCGCTCCAATTCGCTGGATAGCCATCAATTCACGGGGCTGCGCAGGAGGACGCTGGCAGCCTTGAAAGACGTGCAAGTGTGTTTGTGTGGGCTGACCGGTCTCGAGGTGAACACAGGAAATACCGTTCTCGCCATCTCGCCATCTCGCGTCCTGCCTTCATTCTGGACGAGAACAACCCCTTGCTCGACCCACCCCGCGCCCTTCACCGACTCACGTCACACCCGGCCTCACCTCACCTCACCACACCACATCCCGCCATGCCCCACGATCCCTCCCTGCTTTTCCAGACATGTCCATTCCCATCCACGCCTGTGCCTGGCTTCTGCCTCCTCCCCGGCCCGGCGTACCTGCCCATCAGGGACACCCGTCGCCGCACCTCGGCACGGCGCGCCATTGCGCGCATTCGCCACCGCCACGGGTGGTGAAACTGGTAAATCGGCCTTGGGTCCGGGAATGCATTGTCCGGACCAGGCAGTCGGACTGGATTACCCAAGTGTCCTGTAGCTGATCGGGGGTCCATTGGCGGGGCGGTAAGCTTAGTGATGAGGGCGGATCACGGCTGAGGATGAGTCGACGGGTGTCATTGTGACGCTGCTGGCGGGTAGGAGCACTAATCTGCTTTGGGCGGTTTGGACTGTGCCAATTAGGTAAGGCCTGCACACCAATTGCAGTGTTGGAGAGATGCATCATTATGAGTCACGTGCCCAGGGGTGACGACACTTCTTCTGCATGGAGCGCCCCCCGTCTTCTTGGTGCACGACCGCCTGCTTGGATTGCAGTGTGCCTGTGCGAGACGATAGTTGGTATGCGACGAAAACTAGCTGTGCTAAGTCTGATCAACCATGAGTGTGCTAGCATTGCCTGTCAATTGCAAAAGGTATAACTACACCTACAAACCGTGTTATCGGCATCAAAGCCATTGTTCTTGCCCAGCTCTCTTCAGCCTCGTATCTCCCTCCATCGCTCCTCCCGTAAACCCAATTCCCCAAAATGTCCTCCCCCCTCACCCTCTACGACATCTCCTCCCCCCTCCCCCACTCCTACGCCCCCAACCCCTCCAAATCCCGCCTCGCCCTCTCCTTCAAATCCGTCCCCTTCACCACCACCTGGATCGACATCCCCGACATCCCCCAGGCCCGGCAATCCCTATCATGCCCGCCCACCCGCTTCTTCGACGACGGCTCCCCCTTCTACACGCTCCCCATGCTACGCACACACACGGGCGCCATCCTCGGCGACTCCTTCGCCATCGCCACATACCTCGACGCCGCCTTCCCCGACCACGGCGGCACCCTGTTTCCCAGGGAGTCGACGAGAACGGGGCTGGGGTACGTGAGCCCGGCCCACGACACGGCGTTTTTTGCGCCCATTACCACCAACGAGGGCAGCGCGCACGCCGACTACGCGCGCTTCAACCTCCACGTCGACGCCACGTTTTCCGCGCACGTCGCGCCGTTTGCGCACTTCCTGCCGTTCAACCCCGCGACGGCCGACGAGGTGAAGGCGTTGTTCGTCCGGCGCGCGCATCTGCGCTCGTGGGACGATCTGAGCGTCCAGGGCGAGGCGCGCGCCCACATGCTTGCTGCGTTCCGCGACGCGCTGGGGACGCTGGCGGAGCTCTTTGCCGTGCACGACGGCCCGTTTTTGGAGGGCTGGGTCGCGACGTATGCGGATTTGGTGGTGGGCGGGTGGCTGAATATGTTGGCGGTGACGATGCCGGCGGAGGAGTGGGAGGCGTTTGGCGCGTGGTATGGCGGCGTGTTTGGGCGGTTGCATGCGGTTTTGAGGGAGAGGTGGTGGGCTTGTGAGTAGGGGGGGGGGTTGCTGTCGCTTGCACTTTTCAATGTGTATTTGTGACGGTGGATCTGTTCACGTAGGATAGTCCGGCACGAGCGCCGGATCTGTAATAGAAGCCACGTTCTTTGGGCTACAGAATTTGACCGAGGAATAACTGCTAAAGTTCAAGGCGTAATACCAGCACCAACATGACTGATACACAGACAGTCCCCGGCCTACTTAGTCACCTAGAAGGAAGACACGCCAGCCAACCGAAGCCGAAGGCGAATTGCAAAATAAATAAATAAATAGCATCAGCCTTGCCCTACTTCTCGGCGGATGTAAAGCACGTAAGATGCTTCTCTATTTTGGCGTGTTGGTTCCTGAAACCCAATAAGCTTTTTAATCTAAACCCAACAAGCTTTTAAATTGGACTCGGCGAACAAGGGTGCGCACGTGTGAGACACGCATGCTCGAGTTGCGAGTACATGGGGTGTAGCAATCGGCCAAGTAAGCCTACTTGAAAGTGTATCTGAAATCTATTACGTAGACTAGTCCACATTGATGCTGTGACCGCTGCTTGCCCGTGGTGGGTACAGAGACCTGATTTTGCGAGCCTTGGAAACATCCAAAGGCTGTTTGCGTCGTAAAATGTATTCTTGTCGTGTGGGAATGGGGTATTACAAGCTGGCTGGTTGTTCGCCTATTTACCGACGACATGCGCGCTGCACGAGCACTGCTTTCCCTATTAGGCACTTGCACTGTACTATATAAGCATAGCGGTCTGGAGAGCTGCACTTTTAGACAGATGTATGTGTTGTTTTAGAATAGGCAAGTTGGTATGGTCGCCCCCGAAGGTTGAAAATGGGAGCACAGAATCAAAGAGCTCGTGTGTTCAGGAACAACACTCAACGGTGTAAAAAGTACTGTGACGTTCTAGGGCTCGTATCCTGCGGCTGCGCTTCCGCAGTTACGAACTGTGCAATGCCTTGCAAGAACTCGTGCCGACTCTAGTTGTTCACTCCGGTCTTGCAATAACCCGGCTTCTTCGGCGTTGTTTTTGCATGGTAATAGAACTTGAACCAGTGGCAGCGGCGATTGTGGATCAATCGAATGAAACATCGATGTGAGAAACATTGTTTGGAGAAGAAACAAGAGGAGGTGGCCTGATTGAGCCACCAATAAATCCTAGTCCTCGATACGTCGTTCTTAGAAGAGGGTTAACAGGGGAGGTTTTGATTGCCGCCAATGAGTGTGAACGAAGCATGGTCAAGTGGGTGGCCTGAATAATACTTTCCCAAAGGAGCCAGTTTGAGACATGGTCATGGCGTGGAATTGTGTGAATCGTCACCCTCATTGCACATGGCGAAGTCTTTTCTTCTAGTTTCTGGATTTTGGTCTAATCGCCTCGCAACTTCTACTATCTACGGCCCGGTCAAACTTACCCACACGCAAAGGAACAAGACCGCAGTCACCCCAACCTGCCCGCTCCATCGTTCCGTATCATGACTTTACAACAGAGCTGGATCAAAGTTTCTCAAGGTAAGCACTAATAGCACTACTCTCCCTTACAGCGTCAGAAAGAACCCGCTGCCACTCTGTATACATTCCTATTCGAGCAGTTTCATGCAAAAGTATTGTAAAACATTTACCAGGTGAGGAGATTTTCTTACATCTCCACTTTCTCGAGATGTCCTATCGCCTACAAAGGCTTAAGCTAGGCTCGCCTTAGTCTTAGATCCTACAAAGCACTTTAGCAACTAGACTGTAGCGGCAAAAGTCCACCGGAGATCAATCCAAAAACAGAAATCATACTCTCCCGCGGGGCAGTAGGAGATTTCTCCCTTAACTACAAGTGTAAACTAAGAGGTAACTTTCAGGGAGTATGACCATAGTCTGCAGCATAAGTCCTCCAAAGCAAATATGTTAGGATTGAAAACCATAGTCTGGACTCAAAGCTGATTCGTCGCACAAAGTACGCAACTGTGTTGTGGTCAATAAGGTATTAGTTGCGTCAGGAAATAAGAGCTAAGAATGCTTAAGCAGGTTTTCCAAGACAGAGCGCTGATCCCCCGGAAGGCCAAGAAAAGCTTTGATTGTTTAGTATACAGGCGGGGTCGCACCGGCACTCTCCCGGCGCGGGGAGCTAAGGAAGCGTCGTATTTAATGGGCGGCCTACCTTTTCAGGCGGGCTAGGTTTGTTTCGTAGTAGAACATGATGCGGTATTTCTACTCAATGGAGTCAAGTAGGGGGCCACGGCGCCCAGCATATATTAGATTCCCAATACTAACCACCTAATCGTCCACACGGGGCTTGAATTCCGCACCAAGTAGCAGGACAATAGTCTCGGGTATACATCAGGTTTTACCTCTGGAGCCATGAAGGGCGAGGTCAGGTTCTGTCTGACAATCGATTGCGTAGCTATTCGGCCCGTGTTTAGACATTTCCTACGGAGAAACTGCATTTGTATCGACCTTGAAATGTATATAAAGTCGTCTTGTATCGTGTGCAATTCCCTTCGATCACCAAGCAACTCATACTCTCTCATCAGGCTACGAGAACCAAACACAGAGTTCCCCAAGAAGACCATCATCCACCTACAGTCACTATGCGTTTCACTGCCATCGTTGCTGCCCTTGCTGTTACGGCAATTGCAGCCCCTACGGCCTCTTCTTCTTGGGAGAAAACTGCCGTGGCTCTCGGTAAGTCAGCCTCCTTGTCGACTTTCTATTACGTACACAGCATTCCTGCAATCTAGCGGTCCGACTAACGATAGTCTCCAAACAGACGCTCGAGCGAATACCTGCAAGCACCCAGATCGATATCAAACCTGTTCTTCTCATTGCAGCCCGCTTGCTCCAGCTTTTGCTTGCGTTATCAACTGCCTCATCGCTTTCTGCGCCTAGCTTTCTGCACCTAGCGAGCAGAGCTACGGTAGCACCGCGGGACAATAGGAGTGGCTATTGCTCATTAGGAGTGTAGCCAAGCTTATTCTAGGGAGGATTGTATATTTGATGGAGGAAAGTTCTAAGGGCTTGCTTGCATCCTCAAGACACAACAGAGTCTTCTCTGAACATACTAGGGATAAACTACTCGTGTCTCTAATCCCTTAGCTACATTGTACATACTATAACCATCTTAGCTTCTTTCGGCTCCTTAAAACATTTGTGACCGTGAATCGCTTTCCACTTGAGTCAATCCATTGAATTGGGAGTTATCGCTTATGAAGCAATCCTAAAAGAACATGACGATTTTTGAAGCCATTTTGCTATAGTGTTTCCACAAGAAAATACAGCTGCACGTGGATTTCCCTGTTTCATAATCATACTAAAAGATTGATAGGTACCGACCAGACCCCGCATCAAAATGTCGAAGCTATCGCTGTTGCGTTAGAAAAGTCGTTGCGCGTCATATACAATTGCTAGTGCTACAATGTATAGTTATTTCGTGTACGGTGTTGAGCATGTCGACAAGTACCAAATACAGGCCTTCATTCTATGTTTTGCAGCCACGCTGATTCGGCTCGCCGGCTGCGTGTATATAGGTGGACTGCGGATTACTGATCTTCGAGCGCGATGGGAGGTTGATGCCAAGATATTTGAGTGGGGTGCGTTGGACACTGCACGACAAAGCGAAGAAGGCGATGCCGAGACGGTTTGGAGAGCAGGAATTTGATGAGGATCGACGCTAAGATGGTATTTTGGTGTAAAGGAGGCGAGGATACGGTTTGGGAGCGGTAAGTCGATGTTGACTACTTTCGATGGAGTGGTTAGACGAGACCTAGCTGCGCACGCTAGGGAGAAGCCTTTTCCAGGGTAGATACAAGCATGACTAGAGTGATCCACGATTCCCAAATCAATCCTTTAGCAGTACGTTATCTAATGCATAATCCCAGCATTGACATTACAAGAGCCATTTTCCTACTTTTTCACATTACCGAGAGGTTGTCGATGAATGAGCTAGTCTCTCGATTCAGACTAGTGTGCGATGAATTGCAGTCTGATGGACTCACCGCTTTTATTCCATCCGCATCAGCGACTGTACCACACCCTACGGTCTTAGCGTGCACTTCACTATGATCTACGGCCGAAATTTCTTCGCTTACGCATGTGCAACTCGGGATGTTTGTGTGCTCTAGCCCCGCAAGCAAGGTACCTCAGCCGCGAGCGGGCTTTCCGAGATCATCATTGGCTGTATCACCTAATTCGAACAGCCATAACCCTATATAGATATATTTATATTTCAGCACATAAGAACGGTTGCTGAGCCACTCGATGCTTGATTCCAGCCGCGCTGTGCCCCGGGCGCCCACTACTTATCGGTCTCACCTCAGCGGGGTGATCTCTCAGCTACCCCGCAAGCTGAAAGCTGATCAGCCACCTAGTAGCCTACATAAGCTCGTACCAGCCACAGCAAAGTAGCCAGGACATCGGACTACCAGCTCCAATTCGTATGATAAGCGAAGTCTACGTCTCGGTACTCAACTGACCCATGTCTAGAGACACCAAGCATACCCGGCAATCCATCACCATGGCCCCTCCCCCTCTCCCCACGATTATGACTGCATACATGTCTATCATTCCACTCGAGCCCGTCTTCGTTTTCTCGGGACCGGAGGAAGCGTCGAGATTTCAATCATTTTGCAAGCAGGGCCGCATCCTTCCTAATGCCCGGCAAACTTGTGTCTATTTGCCCATGCCACCAGGCTTATTGAGGGTGAGGACAGCGAAAGGTGGTGACACGGCCTTTGATTTCGACTCGGAGAGACATGCTGTCGAGTTCAATAGGAGTATCATGAACGTGGGACGAATCAATGCAATCCCAGACTGGCAACGTTCGGGGGAGCGGACGGTGTACTTTGGATTGATATTAAGATAGGGCCATAAGTTGCCCATCAAGAGTGAATGTCACATTTTGGCAAGAAATTCATGCGTTTCTACCATCGTCTTTGTTATTTGTTTTGATTGTATTTTTCTCCATGACAATTTCCATTTGTCCATCCGCGTCTGTTGCTGGAGTGAAAGCAAATTGCTCCTTCCTACTTCACCGAATTTCTACCCTACCACATCAATATGCCTGCTCTAGACAAACGCAACTCTTGGCATTGCGCCGGCTTGACGCGTCAACATCTGCTTTTGTTGTCCACTTCACCCACACCATCCTTTCCAGCGAAGCAGTCATTATCACGGACAGTATTACACTCACTACCACGCAGCATGTCAAACAACGCCGGTGAGGGCAACGCGAGCCCGCCGCGAAGCCCTAACGAGCCTCGTCCCTCGCTGGCTGATTTTCCGTTGGCGATGGAGTCTCGTCCTGCTACAAGAGTCCGCATTCCAAACCGCCTGCCAACAGATTCTGAGATCGAGCTCCATGGTTCTTCCACACGCACCCGTACTCCCCCACCTGGCTTCGCGCACCAAACAGCAAGCCCTCTCCTTCAAGGCACAGCTCCACCACCTCCGTTGCCAAATCCCCCGTTTCCAGGTACCTCGTCTCAGCCTCTGCTAAATGCACTCGCAGGGCCGCCGAATCGTACCCGTAGGCCTATAAGGTGGGACGTCCCCCCGTCTAGCGTCACCGTCGCCCCCGCCCTGCCTCCAACTACTTACAGAGACGAGAACGACTCTTACGCAGAGCGCGACACCTCTAAGGGCAAAGTAAATACCCTCGCCTACATCCGCGTCCAGCGCGCCATCCTAGATCACCTGCGCTTCAACCCAGCCGACAAGATCGATGAACATCAACTCGCCGCCTGGACACGCGCCATCGATCCCGGCCCTGACAAGGTACCCTCCCCGCAGGAAGCAGTGCGCCTATGTTATTACATGCGCTCCCTCGATATCGACACATACTGCAAGCTCGTCAACAACTCCTTCCTCTGCCTCTACCTCGCGGACCAGGTGCGCCTCAATCGTTCCACTGACACCGACATCCTCTACTGGGCGCAGGACCTGAAGACGCATGGAATCGGCCGCACCGCCTTCAATACCCCGGTTCCCCGCGCCCTGGCCAACCCCGATGAGGTATTTCGCCAGCTCCATCTGCGCCGTGGGACGGAAGAGGAAGAGCCGAACTCGCATGCGATGCTTAGGGCCCTCCCGGGGTACATGCTGCTTAATTCCACGGTGGAGAGTGACATGGAGCTAATGCTTGACAGGACTGCACGCTCGTCCGACCAGAGTGAGCAGACGAACACGGGTTGAGTGACGCGGATGGTTGACGGGACGGTGGTGGGATGCTTAGTGGGGAAATGAGTCTGGCGGATGAGTGTGTAGCCACGAGTGAGCTCCTTCTGTCGTGCCCGACGCTTTGCCGTGGAGGCCCTATTGGTTTTGATGGATCGAGTCTTTGGACTGCGCAACGCAGGCTTCAGCTTTTTGAGCGGTCGACGCTTGTGGATAAAGTTGAATAAAATGGTGGTTTATGTTTCGTGCCGAGGTGTGACGGTGTGCTGTGGTAGAGTGAGTGATGTGCATCGCCTTCATGTGTCGCATGCGTCCGTAAGGGCATGATCGGTCGAGATTGAGCTGTTATCTTAGTGCGGAGATTGAAGGAGAAGGTGAAAAATCTTGCACGTGGAGATATACCTAATAGCTTCAACTAGCCCTGTGAATGAGCTAAGATACCAGGGTTGTAGGGCAGCGACGAGACGAGACGAGCCATAATACGTCCCGATGCGCTATAGATGTTATTTCGAGTATCCGCTAAAAGCATCTAGCCTATTGGAATCGATCGCATGGTATTTGCCAATGTCTACACTTCTATATGCTAGTAACGGTCCTGAAAGAAGCTGAGACTTGTAAGTACGTTCATAGATCAGCGCATTTCAAATAGTACACGCCTACCTAATCAGCGATATCATGGACATGTCACGGCAATGAAGACTAGTAGTTGTGTAAATAGCAGGCCTTGTAATTTGACAGCTAGTTCTACGCCTTGTATAATTACACTATGGTGGGCTAACACTTACGTCTTCATCGCACGATTACGCAAAACAACCGGTCCGGACGACGGGTAGCGCTGCCACACTGGTAGGTGAATTGAAGGGGGCTTCTGTCGCTGCGGCCTTGCAGCATGAGTATAGAGGGTAGGGTGAACAGGTAGGGCAATTATAGCAAGCGGCGAGCAGATTCTGTGAATATTGTCACCGAGATGTTTTGTAGCGTTACAGGGATTTGGTTTTCATGTGAACGAAGAGTGTTTCCTTCATATGTTTTGGGAAACACAAACATCGGCATTGAAGCAGCAATAATACTGGCTAGTTTACATCTTGACAGGTAGTTGACGATGATTACATGGGTGGAGGGGAAGAATCTTTGTACACACAACATTTGTTTGAGTACCGAGGCCAATCAGGCACTACCTTCGTATGGGCGAGGTGAAACATGAAGCTTTCTGCAGTGGTTGATTAGCAAGAAAAGATCTGGTCTACGGCAATGATTTGATATGCGCCAAGTTTATCGCGTGGAAGCTCAAGTTTGATTCTACTACATTATCTAACAGATAAATTACAAAGCCGAAGAGAAGAACAAGCGAAAATGCTGATAGCCCATCATACGTGCAGCGGGTCATCCCACTACAAATTGACCGAATTGATCTCAGTTGTGTGAGCCAACAGCACGTGCCTTGAGCATCTTAACGCTTGCCGTTGATTTGGCACCAAGGGCTACTGTGTCCGATGGCGCTTCCGAGAGAGGCCTCGTTTGGCAATCCGAGATAGCCTGGGTCCACCCAACACTGGCGAACTTTCCTGGTTGGGTAACTTCGATCTTCTTTCCATTTTTGAAGGTGATGACAACAACTGCAGTGTACTCGTCATCGTATCGACCCACAAATGCCCAGGCTTTGCAATGCACGGCGCTGTTAGCAGTCAGCTTTCCTTCCCGTTTCCAGTCCAGCCCAAACGTCTGCTCCGTGGTTAGGGTGCTTTCATGTGTCTTTGTCAGGGTGTAGGATGTCTCCATGGAGGCCGAGACTTTGGATTTTGCAAGAAGAGGAACGCCAATCTCTCCCTCAACAGTTACGCCGATCTTGACGCCAAACTGGTGAGAAGTGCCGTGGGTGATGGATGTAGAAATCTTCTCTGTCCGGGTGTTGCCAAATGTATATTTGTTTTCAGTTCCAGAGTCCGAGTTCTTGTACCAAACTTCGGATAAGAAGGCCTGCTGCACTCCGCTGTCTATTTGTGAGCCACGAGCATAATGAAAGTTTGGCGATGGGACTTACTCTTTCTGCTTGTTGACCGTTGCTAGGTCTTTCTTAAATGCCATACTCTTGATCTCTGCGGATTCAACTGGACTGGCCATGAGCCTCCACTCAAGCGTATCCAAGAAGGAACCAGATCGTCCGCGAGCACCGACAAGATAGCCACTTCCAATATCAAAGGAATTTCCGGGGAAGTTTCCAATATCTCCGTGGATAAAATATTCTTGACCACTTGGTGTCGTCAGGCGAATGCCACCCACAGCGTCAGGGACACCTTCGTTCCTGTATTTACCAAAACCATGCCAATTGCTGATCATGCGCAAATCCTTCAGTGGGGCAGCGCAGTCCCACTCGACTGTGTTCTTCGAGTAATCGCCGGTCCAGTTGTCTTTTTCAAACTCCTGCATGGTCGTCCCATGCATCGGGCCCCATTGGCCATCGGAGTACTTCATCCTGAAACCTCGTTGATGGTACTTGTAAGCCCAGGTTTGGATACCGCAGACAACGAGGCCGTTCTTCCACTTAGTATCACAGAAATATCCTGCTCCATCCCCGTGACTCCATGGAGCACCTGATACCGGAGAATTGGTAAAGATCTCGTTGTCGCAGTCATCCCTGGGGGGGTCGAATTTGGCATTCGCCATGGAGAACATAGTGCTGGCCCCGAGGAGGAGCATATCAAAAGAGTACTTCATGGCGAAGTATGGATTAACTACAACAAAGAAGAGAAAGAGTGTTGTGGTAGTACAGTGAGCGACTAGAAAAAAAGGAGTGACTGTGAAAGAGTGTTCTAACTGGGCGAGGATTCTAGAGAGCTGACCTCTCTATCTTTTTTATGGTGCGATCGCATATCTTAAAGAACCTGAATATATTTTTGGAATAGATGATTCCCACAATTGAAATTAAATTTTAGGCGTCTATAGTCCTTGAGAAGAGATGCGGAACAGGTTGGCCCGTGCGACGCGAAGATACCTGGGCAGGTAGCAGATTGGGGCGAAGTTGAAGCCTCTTAACAATCAGACGCAATCACATCGGAAGGCCAAGAACTTATTTACCATAACAGTCTGCCAACCCGTATTCGGGACTGATCCGGAAGCTGGGCTGTATAGTTGGACATGCGAAAACAATGGTGGATTGGATGGCCTTGCAGGACCTGAGTATCTCGCTCCCGCACTACCCATATTAGCGCCTTGGCAGGTCTTCCTGTACCTATGAAGATCTCCCTCCTCTCAGGGGAACCGGCCCTACTACATTGCTGTTCTGTTACACCCCGTTTCGACCACTGCAGGTCATTACGAATAGTGTGGTCCCATAGTGCTCATCGCAATCTAAACAACAAAAGATTTTGAATGACAGCCTTGAGAATCACACAGCCACAATCACGCGTGTGTGACTTTGAAATTGGCTTTCGCTTGAGAATGACAATGTGCTTATCAACCTTGATATTGAACACCATTCTTTCAACCATGCGTGCTGGAGCTGCCTTAAATATCATATATATAGCCTACCTCAATCGTAATTATATAGCCCTGGATATCCATCGGGGTAGAATCATATCGTGCTGGATCTATCAAACATAACAGACAATCCACTGTGATGAGAACTAGCCACTCCTTTCAGCCCATAAAATATCATGATTGATTAGAAACAGAAATATTTCTTAGTAAGCGCACTTGGTGCTTAATAACCAGTGTTCCTATATTATTGATGTCTTCGCAATAGAGTGCGATTATTATTTTCGCCTAAATTACTAGCTGTGGGTAGCAGACTCTAATTGATATAGGATGGCTGGTATATGTTAATCTTGTATTGCGTGAAAAATCAATCCTTGATATTGCCCGTAACTGAGCGTAATGAGAAGAGACCCGAGTAGCTTTACTCATCCCCAACTACCTCCTTTCGTATATCAACCCCCTAAATCTCGTGTAAGTGAAACGGGGTAAGACGGGTTATTGAATTTTACGCTGACCCTAAATGGGGATCGCAGTATCCTTTTGCAAGCGGGAGCACATGCCTTAAGCGACAGATGTGCAGCCCTGAATCTGGTTGCATATTTCCATGCACGGGCGTTTGAGTAATGGCTTCAACCTTTTCCAAGTAGGCAAGTTTCAATATTGTACCTGACCTCTATTCTTCGACCTGGCCATATTAGAAGGACGCATGAGGTATCAACTATTGCAACTCCTGTGAATACCAACTTCACCTCGAGGAGGTATTTCTAAAAATCACATTTATAGACGACACAAAGACGGTTGATAGCAACAGCCGTGGCTCTGTATCGGCGAATACACAAGCAAAACGAATCCATACAATGCAGCGAGGTCGCCGAGTACGAGAACACCTCGCATTCATCAAGTTGTCGCCCCACGAAGATAACCAGTGGAAAATGACATAAAGTAGTAATATTAAGCGATAAAGGATTTAATGGTTAGAGAAGATTGCCGTAGTACTCTTACAAAGATTTATACAAAATTCCAATAGTTATCTAGGCTAGTCATGTTACCGTACTATTACAACTATTGTAACTTGCGCGTTGTATCAAGGCCGTGATTCAATGAAAACGAGCTCCTTCCTGCGCATATCGACATAGAATGCCTAGCCCCCGGCTATAGTCTCGACCTCGTTTTCTGTCCAATTACTACATTGACATAGGGAGTGCAAAACTTGATTGTACCGCGGAGAAAGGTCGGTACCGATTAGTTAAACGACAACTCCCGCTTTCTATCGCACCACGTCTGATCTCTTAAGGTTGATGGTTGTCCTTCACATGTCAGTTGTATGAGCTACGAAGGGGATTTCGATGATCGATCATGTCGCAAAACCTTTTGCCGCGCTTGCTCCCGAAGCCCCCAATTGGTCCGCCCCCTCCAGGACCGCCGCCCCCACGCAAACGCAAAGGTCATATAGCCTGCTTTAGTATGTTCTTATAACAGTAATTCGTAAACAAGGACTCAAAATGATCGGCAGGCTGTAGAAAAAGAAGGCTGAAGGCAAGCACTCATAAAAATCTATGCGATGCATACACCACGGCTAACGGGCCAATTAGTGTGGTGGTGAGCGACCAGAATGTGGTGGGTATGCGGAGAGGGGTCTTGTTTGCAAGTATGAAGCACCATCAGGTCTCACTGGCGGGCAAGTTGATAAAAGAAAAATATTTGACCTGGAACGGTCGGAATTCAGTCTTCAAAGTGTGATAGAGTTGCTTCGCCACGGAAGCGAAGCCGATTCTGCACTTATCTTGGAAAAGATACGACAGAGTCGGAGCATTGATGAAGCTGTCAACACAGTGGTGGGAGCTCAAGCTCTGCTAACAGCAGCAAAATCAAGCAGCGAGTCGCTATCAATTCGGCGCTCTGGCCGCGAGAGCCTTACGTCTTCGGGATCAACCAAGCGACTTTTAACTTTTTGGTAAGGCTTCTCTCAGCTTTGGTGTTGCCCATAATAGCTGATATGGAGCCGTGTGCAGCACCCCGATTACGTTTTCGAGACTCAATATGCCTATGCAAGAGATTATTATGTTGACCCAGGCGTCTTCATTGACCTTCCTATCTTACGGCTCGACTTCGCTCAATGGACCACAGTTAGCAACGATAATCACCTCGTGAATCACCTCATGGCCCTTTTCTAGACCTGGGACAATACTGCCGAACGATTGCTCTATCGACCCCTCTTTGAGGACGAACTTACCGCTTGCATCTCTAATACAGAACATGTGGGTGGTTACTCATTTTGCTCTCCGTTTCTTGTGAATGCCCTGCTAGCTCTTAGCTATGTAAGTGCATACCAGTTTTATAGCTGCCACCTATTTAACTCTTCGGTATTTCTGCTTAGAGTCTGTGATATTTTCCGTGCCGCAGGATCCCAAGACCCGAGGTAGGCGATTTGTAGATGGGGCATACAAATGCCACAACGGGGAAAGGTCTTCCGCTTCTATTTCACTTATGCAGGGTCAATATGCCATATTCTGTTACAAGGGCATCCTCGGCTTAGGCCAGCGGTCGATTGAATTTCTTGAGAGTGCAATTAAAACATTCAAGGCACTTGACAATACCGAATTTTTTACGATACAAAGTCGAGGCCAAAGTGGAATGCAGGTTATCAAGAAAAGAGAAGGCCCATGGACCATGTGGGGATTTTATGCTACAGAATGGTGCGTGTAATTGTCTATGTAGCAAAGTGGTCGCTAATGTTTACTAGGCGGTCTTCGCAAGCTATGAGCTGGCGCAAATATCTTTCAAGACCCTTGATTGGAAAAGCTTGGCAAAACACCGGTTTTCCGTTTCGAAAGCCCGAGTCTACCGGCTATTGGCTATTGGTGGTTTCCATATCCCATGTCCTTCCAAACGCAGAGGTCATCGAAGGTTGAAATTAATGAGGTTGACGTAAAGCTCGTGGAGATAATAGAGGATATTCAATGCTTCATCTATCCAAATCCAGCCGACGGAAAGGACCCTTTGCCTACAAGTAATCCTCGGCGTGCAATAGAGTTATACAACTCACTTGCTCAATAGAAGTTGACGCTCCCACTACTCCTTAGGATAGAGGACGCGGTCATTCCACGCGCCACCCTCCTACGGTAAGTAGAATAAAACCTTGGTAGCTAAAGAATAACACTAATGTCGCCAACGGTTGTTGTGTTGAACTCATGTTCACCGCTTTACTCCGCCCTTTCTCCAGCTTCACAAAGAGTGAGTTCGGACCCTTCACACCCAAAGATCGCTGTTACTCGCATGTCACTCAATTGCAATCCGCAATCCGGACATTTTGCGCTTTTTCCATCCTTCGCCATGAATACTGGCCGAGTCACGCTTGCACCACCGTTGCCTTTATCACCCTCCACGAAAGCAACAACAATCCGGCGCAAATGGAGAATGTAATTAAAGCATGCTAATGCTTACAGGAGATGTCCAGGATTTTACCAATTGCCAATAATTGTCTTGTGGCAATACACAGCGCCATTAAATTGTCTAAGCTGGAGTTACCACCACACGTAATGCGGTTCTTTGTTGAGAATATAAGCTATAGAAAGGACGGATTGATGAATCATTCCGTTGCCGCTATCATGTATGATGTAGATAACGGAACCAAGAGCAAGTGACAAGAGATGTTGTTGCAGGAATCGTTTGGTGAACTCGATGGCCTAGGAATAGACTAAAATATGATCACATAATGCCTGTCTTTCGTAATGGAGATGTAGTTCAAAAAACCGAGAACAAGGAGGGAGATTAGTTCCTATGGCGCCATTGAAAAATTCAGCAATGTATGCTGGGCCCTGTCCTTGGTTAACTGGGAAAGTGGGATTTGGGCCATCCAAGACGCAGCAGCTAGAAGATACTTAAGGACTTTTCTCCGACGTATCTACAAGTACACCTAGAGTAACTGAGGATATGTAGTCGAAATATTTATGAGTATATAATCTATTGTATACACCTAGTATAACCATAAGGGGTGGGATTTTCTCGCTTTTTCAGTTTATCAGCAGCCCTAGTCCATTACCCGTATCAAGTTATGCTCAGGTTCTCCATTGGTATTTATCGGCGTATGCGGGAAGTAGAAATATATGTTCTCTGAAATTGCGCTACCGTTTGCAATCGGCATCATTTTTTCAGTAGAACCGAGGTTATCTGCGTCAACTTGCTGCGGCTGGGTGGCTGTTTGTCGAAAGGAGGCTTCAGCAGATGGATCAAAGACAGGGAAACCCTAGGTCAAGCAACCAACCTCTGTTACAATTTCGAGTTGCAGTATCGATATTGGATCTGGGGTTAGAGGCTTTTGCGGTTGTGAAGGCGTGGAAGAAACGATGCATCCCGGGCACTCTCACGACGACCTTTTCTGTAGCGATGGTGGTGTATCCACATTCTTATCTACAAGGCATTTAAGTGAAGTCTCAATTATGTTCTCCAAGCTGGCGATCTTATCGTCACAATGTTGCTGTGTTTGGGACTTGTGTTGGTTGGATATCTCTAATTCGTGCTCTAGTGACTGAAGTCGTACAGTCTTGGCGTCAGGATCTGCCATGACGGTTCTACATAACTCGGGACCTTTGATGCGAGACTTCTCTTTACAAGGTGTAAGCACATTGCTATACTTGCATCCAATACCGGAGATAAATTCCGGAGGGGGCGACTCAAGTCCAGGATTCAACAAGGTCCATACAAAACACCATCTCATCTCCTTGGAAAGCGCTTTCCAATTTGGACACTTCTCTGTCTTTTGGTGATGTCTCGAGATTGCCTGGTTCATAATAAGACAGTCTCGGCTGACGCATCTCCGCTCCGACTTCTGCTCCTGATCCGGCACCTCTAGTCTGGAGCAACAGTCCGTGCATATGACGATGCCTATTCTGTAAGCTTCTTAGCATTTCCGAAATTGTAGAATTCGTACCCTTGCACCGGAGAGACTCTGAAATTGGACATGGTTGAGACTTGAGGGTGGCTCGTGGCGGCGTATCGTATGCGAAAGGGCCATGACCTCCTCCAGATTTCTTGCTAGGCGGCTCTCCATCTTCGCCGTGATCGATTGATTTGAAGGTTAACCGTGATATCGCAATACTAGTACCTAACTGTGCACTGCTTGTTCCCAACTGTGCACTTGCAGATCTTGTACCGCTCTTAGGCAATTCTAAACCACCCGTGGTTGATCTAGCATAGTGTTTGTCATTTTCGTCTAGAATTAGATCGTCGAGATCAGAGTCGTAAGGCTGTGTTCGTAGGATGTACATGATTTCAGTAGTCGTAACTTTTGTTGAATACAGGGGCCCCTCGCTTGCTATGATATCGCAGATTGAGTAGCTAGGACCACTGGGAGTGCTAATGCCTTGGCTTTTTGAGCAAGCGTGAGTGAATCAGAGTTCATATCTTTGGTGGCGTCCACCCATTGCATGATATTGACGTCGGCGACCGATGGATAGCTCACTATTAGTAGTGGGAGCGATGGATGTCGGCCTTGATCCGTGTCTCTACTTAGTTCGAGAGTTGCAAGTCTTTCTGTGACACTGATGCGTGAGCTTTCATTATCAGAATCCTGCCCCTGATCATTGTCCTCTTGCGAGACAAAACCAGATAAAGATTATTCCAAAGATTGTTCCCCCAGAGGCGCAAGTAGTGATTGCTTAGCATTGGCTTTAAACTTTACATCGGCCTCAGAGATTCCTCTTCCGAGCAGAGGTGCTTCTGAAGCTATTTGAGTAACTCGACTGCCAACTTGTAAACTGCAGCTTCAGATGTATGATATTTTTCAACTATATTACTGTATGACCAACGTGATTGAGCCGAAGTGGTTACAATAGCAGGCGAGTCGGGCGCAGTAGGATGAGCCGCTGTTACGCTGGGGGCGGCGGGTGCGGCGTCCTTGATTCTGCCCGGGTCAATAACTTCACCGGCTGCGCCTTCGACAATGGTAACGGGGCTTTCCCTCTTGGAACGCTCGAAAGCTGGTCCTGTAACTTTGGGGCTTGCATTGACTTTACGCATAGATTGGTATTGCGAGTATTGTGAGGAGGCAATGGTATTCTGGGAGCTTGCTCCGTAAGCGGGGGTACTTTGAGACGACCTGCCGGGAGATCCGCCATAGCTACCGTCATTCGAACTATAGACATATGAGGTGTGTAGTGGTATGGTACGTAGTAAGATGTACTATCCAAGGTTGCGGCGACTATGTATGCGGGAGTGACTGCGCCCGTTAGCTGGCAGTCTTGCTATGCAACTTACTTTAATATTTACCGGGCTAGTTCGTCTGAAAGCGAAAAGCGTTTCGTGCAGCCAGGAAAAGGGCAAGCATGGGGCTTCGATCTCGTGTGCGTCCCGACGCGACGGTCCAGGTACTGGGGATGTTCAAAAGCCTTGTCGCAGATGGGGCACTTGTGCAGCCTGGGAAGATACTGGCTGGGTTCTTCTTGCTCAGCCATCGTCATTGCCGACCCAAAACCCCCATTTCCATCAGTGATCACTACAGAACTCACCTTCTCCGTTGAACAGTAGAGTAAGATAGATCTATGTTCACGAATAATACCGATCGAAGTACGTCCAAGGCCTCGAAGTGCGGCGCATTCGAAGGTCCACGCCCACAAGTTGTTTGGCCCCCAACCAACGTAACCGCCACAACCTCATGCACAGCCATACATTATTGGCTCCTGCGCAGGTTTCTTGTTGTGCATACGGCCAGTGCCAAAACCCAAGTAAGTTCTTTGTTGTTCTTCTACGCAGCAAACTGAAATGGCTGCGATATGCATCTACCATAATTTTCGCAATGAACAACCGATCACTCTTGATTTGCTAACTCTACATACAATTGGAAGACGGAAAGCTTGGCTTTATTTTTTTCAATCGTAAATCAATTTTACGAGCCCAGGTCGTTTTGCCCGCGCCCATTTCATGCGCCAAACATATCACCTTTTCGTCTGGTCGCAATGCGAGTGGCCATTCATGCGCATAGAGGGTATCTTGAACTGCGACTTACTTACATGCGCGGATTTAATTTCGGATTTGCTTTGTCTGTGCCAGAATCCTGCAGCTTCGCTTTAGTTGAAAAGTCTCGGAGCGTGCTGCTAAACTCGTTCCTTCGGAGCCATGGACCAACAATCGAGAGCCACCTGGCGATCCTGACCTGACAGATGGCTCGCAGTCGCTTTACCGGCAGCGCTTGCAGTCAGCTTGGGGTCCTCGCTGGAAATGCGAAGAAGCGGTGCGTGATCATCGCCCGCACTCTGAAAGGTCATCAGATGGCCGCATAACTTGGCTAGATGTTTGTAAGAGATCGTACGTGCATATTTTCCTTTCATTCGATGATTCCTTATGTGGGGACTTAGGAAGACAGAAATATTACAATAATTGTTATCCGTGGCAACTTTACATGCAGCAGGCCTCGAAGATTTGCAACTTGTTCTACTTGAGGCTCAACGAACACACCCAACAAATCTGGAGCTAATCAATCCTTTTCAAGTGGCATTATCAGAAATTCGCCACTTGGATGTTGTTCTCAGGCTCCCGTTGCGTATTTTTGAGGGGATCGACCTAGCGAGTCATGAAGAATGCTTGAATAATCTGCCTTTCTCAGAGAAAGTCGGGTTGTGGATGAGGCTTTATTCTACTATAGCTGGTCTACCGAAGCTCAGCACTCTTCGTTTCCGGATAGACCACAATAAGTCGAAAACGTGGACCGTAGCCAATAAGCGGGCCTTTCTTGCTCCACTTGATACAATAGCCGCTGTAAGGCTAGAATTAAAGATCACCGTTAATCCGCCATTATTTCATCCCAAATGGGAGTCCCGGGAGCGCCACTTTGTTCCAGGATGTTCTCCACCAGCATATATCATTGAGCGTAGAGTTAGGCAACGCTGGCACGCAGCCCGCAAACAGGATACTGGTTTAGGTGTGCGCTACGTCGGCGACTTTCCGATACTCTTTGAAGGAGATTGGAGCTCTGACGACAGCCTGGAAACGACACGGAGAGAGGAGAGAGAAATGTGGGAGTCCGGAGTCGATGTGGAACGAGAAGTAAGCCATCTTTGCTTTGTTTCGAATACGGGAATATCTGGTCTCATTTGATGTACAACAGATTGACTTTGTCTAGAAACGAGACTGCTCGGCAATTGTGTCGTATATTCCTAGACACTCCAACACCGGTACCTCTTCCGATACAGATGATAGTGGAGATCAAAGTCATTTGATAGCTGAGATGAGAGAACCTCTACACCCGGACTGACGTCCGATCTATGTGGCTTTTGGCCCTATCGTTGACACATTGCACTTTTGAGATAGAACCATTCCGCACATAATTAGCCTCTGCAGTCCAATCTTCGAATGTGTTCCATCCTAACGGGATAACCACTGTTCTGTCCTTCATTTGATGCAGCAGCTACATTTCATTTTCACGTGAGTTAGACCGCATCCGGGTCTGACGTAAACAGAATATCAAAATTCAGAACTACGCTTCTTAATATCTTAGCTAATACTATACTTGTCGCGTAAGATTATATATAGCACGCGGATCATTAGGAACTAGCTAGGCACCTGAACCTTTTTGCGACAGCAGGTCAGCAGCCAGCCTTCATCCTTGTTGAAAATGATATGAGAATAAATGAACTTCATTGGAACAGGCCCTAGTAGCTATATCGGTGTTTAGAATGGAAGGACTGTAGCAGACGAAATGCAAGCGAGGTCCATCCCTGATGGCCATGTTGTTGAAGCACATATTGATTGTCATGGGAAAATAAGGATTATGTATGGATTTAAAATAACCATACTTCAAGGCTTTCTCTTTCTACCAGCTGAAGTTCACTACCGGTAGAGTAAAGATTCAAACTAGAAGCATTGCTCCGCTTCGCGGTCTGTCAGCCCAAAGCAACAAGATAGCAGCGTTTTTGCACTCATCCTGTCAGTGACGCCCGCCACGCCCGACTTATATACATATTGTACAGTGGATTAAGTAATGGTACAATCTTCGGATACAAAGCAGAGGGGAAAGCCTGCTGTGTAACTGGCTCGCGTTTTCCTCTCACCGTACCCTAGTCCTGATCGACAACGACATAGCGAGCTAGCCGTGTTCCGGCAACTCCGCGGTTGTTCTTCGCGTTGCCATTCGCCTTTCCGTTTGCGTTGCCTGTGATGAGTTTTAGTAAGCGATCGACTGATTGATTCCTTGTCGGCTTACCTGTGGCAGCATTTTGTCCATTATTTTTTGCACCGCCCTTAGCTTTACCATTGGCATTGCCGGCTGCTGCACCGGTATTTGCTGTCACATTTGTTAGTAAATCAAATACTAGATAAAGGGCCAATGAGCATACCTGCACCAGCATTACCCGCAGCAGCACCACCACCAGCACCCTGCTGAACAACGACACAGTTACCGAAGTTACCAGCCGTCTTAAACGAAGCTAAGCACAGGTTTCCTGAAGCACCGCCAGTGCATTTGGTGCCTGCTGGAAGGGAAGCGGTGATCTTCTCTGTTCCAGTGGTGGCTGGGGCAGCTTGGCCATTTGCGGTCACCTTGCCGGCAACAAAATTTGCGCCGGTACCCGCAGCGTCGACTTGCATGGTGACTTGGCGGGATCCATCTTTGCCACTGAGACATATATCAGCATTCTGTAGATGTTCCCGGTACAGTAGAACTAACCCATTGAAATTCTGGACATCAACGGTGAATGAACCAGAAGCATCAGCCGTAACTGCTGTCGATGTATCAATGGCGGTTAGAGCCGCTTTGCCGCATGGCTTGTTGTTAGACGGCCTTTGTACATCAGAACGAGCCGCTGTGCCTTTCACGCCGAGGGCTGGGTTGATCGCAGCATGGGCCGATACTTCGACCGCCGAGAAAGCCAGCATCACGCTGAATAGGAGGGCAGACTTGGAAAGCATCTTGAATAATGGGCAATGAGCAAGCTCTTGAAGTAATAAACTACCACCAGGGAAGTTGACGAAAGTAAAAGAAGAGAAAGAGCGACTTGAAGTTGCTATTGTCAATTAAGATTGAGAATGAAGGTTGTGAATAGGATGCAAGAATTGAAGATGTCGGCGCTGAAGGGCATCTTTAAGGCAAGTATGGTAGACAGGCACCCGGTTGATTGTGTTCACGCTGAACCTGAGGCGACCATCGGGCTTCTGAGTCGCAGGATGCAAGATGGAGCGTGCGCGTTTGAGCGCTCCGTGGGCACTCCGCGCAACGGACCATCCTGCCATTGGTGGAAGGCGGGATATGGGTTGAATACGATGACGGAATTGAGCAAATATTTTGACCGCGTGGTAAGAATATGCGATTCAGAATTGGCGGAGCTTGACAATGCTGTCAATGCTGTCGCACGTGTGTTTTGAACACCAAGACTAGGCCAAGGCTGGGCGGCAAGGGCAGTGCGAAACGTCGCAGGTCAAAAGCGAAAGTCTAGCCGAGGGAACGATAGGTAGAGGCAGATTGAATAGTGGCCGTGGCTTTTGCATGAAGAAGTTGGTATTTTTCCATGCGACGTAGTTTCGTCCAATACCGCGCCCAGGTACTTGGGCTGTCCGCGCACGGGTAGGTAACTGGTGGACACAGAAGGTAACAGCCGGCACACCGTAATGACCGATTTCTAGAAGAAAACCAGGCCTTAACCTGAGGCTGTAGAGACTTAAGGGATAGCTATCATTATGAGGTTTATATTGTCGAGCACTTATAATACTATAGTAGAGTAGCTAGCGGTAAGGTTGAAGGGGCTCAGAAAGAGAGGGGCAGGCGACTAGGGGAGGAATTCAGAGGGAGATCGGAGAGGACAACAACAATAATCCGACGATTTTGTATTCTACAGCTTGGGCCGGTGAATTCTCAGAAATCCCTATTAAAATTCTATGATTTATAAGTTAATAGAGCAGCTACAAACTTATGAGAGATGCAAGTTGAGATATGAACTTGTTTCCATTATTGAGGCTGCGCTATTCTCAGGGTTGGTAGAAACGAGCCGAAACGAACTAATCCCAAAGAGGTAACGTTGCTCCTCGAACAACATTGTGTTGGAGTTGCCGCGCGATTGGGCCGAACAGGGCTGCTCTAGGCATCATCCAGCTCCTACAAACTTCCCTACGCAAATTTAGAGCTTCCCCCACCTTCTCAGTCCCAGTCAATTCCAGCCGTACAGAGGAACGAGAAGGTATCTAACACTAAGCATACCTTAGTAGATTCTATCAGTAGGCAATATCCGCAGAGCGCCATCCCTGTCCATGCAATTGCACTTGTGCGAGGCTCACTGTGCGTTTCCGTCTGCAACTTCGTAGTCGAGAATTAGAGGGTCAGAGGCGTCAATAAGGGGTAAAGCAAGACAGGAAGCGAGAGCGATAGGAAGCAACCCATTCAGGATAATATTAATTAAACAGGGAGTAGAAGAGAGTAAAGAGGAGTAGGAATGCGCGTAAAGTAGTTAGCGTAGGTCGTTCGCGTTTAGGTTAATTGCATTGCATAAACCAACATGTCCGCCAGTGTTCAGCACATCCCTCAAGCCAAGGAGCGCCGGCTCTCGCTCCTCTTCCAAGACCCCGTTTGACCCAACGCTCGCCGCCGATAAGGTACCATAAAATCGTAACACTTTGCTAAAGCCTAAAAATAATCTTTTGCCTTGTTCAAGGTTTAGTACGCTTCATCCATTAACGTTAGCTCTCCTTATCATCACGCTAACGTCTTTGCAGATTACTAAGTCAGCCGGAGTCAGCCAGGCTTGAGTCCGTTCCATAGGCAGAGAGCCTTCCTTCTAAACATCATCTTTACCCACCCAAAAGCCATCACTGCTACAGTCAAGCCACCGCACGTAGCTATTGTTCGCGCACACCCTCGCAATAATCCGCCCTCAATACTATTAACTACGCTGTCGCCTCCCTTCGAACGCCCTAACTGCTGCCCTGTACGTTGCCAATTGCCTGCTAGCGTATCCGTAAATGGATAAGAAGAGAGCATGTCTTCACAGACGTGTTTGTGTAGCCCAATACGAGTCCTTCTCCAGACCCGACAAATCAATCTTGATAAAATACATTCAACTATTAAAGAAGCAGACACCGAGCTCATACACAATTTTGTCAGCTAGTTTAGTCAACGCAGCGGAAACACAGCATTTAGTTACCAGGCTCAACAGAAAACGCGTAGATATCGTCTTTGACTACAGCGTACCTCTAGAACATAACCAGCCAAAGGTTGAAGCCTTCAAGGTCAGATTCCAGAATTCGATTCCAACAACGACACAGCTAGTCAATCCCGCAATAAGAACCTTTATAAACGATACAGTAGAGGTGTAGAAGACAGAGGCTAAGAAGAGCAATGCCAATTTTCCACGTCAAACAGATATTGAGAGAATACGTCAAGCTCTTGCCTCTCCCCCAGCAACTATAACATGAAGATAGCATGTACACTTAAGTTACCCCTCGCTAGCAGATAAGCTTAGTAGAGTCTGAACTAAACAGCCGCAATTTCCAGCTATTTCAACCCCCTCAATCCACTGCACTTGCGGGCAATTATAGGGGTCGCTTATCTCATCCCGACATTTCTCTAGCATGTCGCCATAAGGACATCCGCATTAGCTCCATTGCCGGGTCTTTATTAAACACATAATATCTTTAGCTCCAATCGTTCGTTTCAACTAGTCGCCTGTTAATATCCGTTGCCAGAACTTTGAATAGAAACGTACAAATTGTTTGGCAGGATTTGGCTTAAAGTAAGGCAATGCACGTACCACTTAGGAATATCAAGGTTTAGGAGGCTTCGTCGTAGTTATAATAGGTAGATACCAGGTTAGGCCGAAGATATTTGGTTTAAGGGGGTAGTGTGCAATATATAGTTCAACTACAAACCGCTATCTCCAATTTAGCATAGTAGCACGGCGATTTGGTAAAAACGGCCTCATGCAGCATGCACATTCCAAAGTTAAAGGACCAGTAAGGTATTTCTTGGGGCGAGCCTGCCAAGGGTAGCTACTTGAGTTTCGCAGCTATGGCTGGGCAGACGTGGCAAACGGCGGACACGGACTGGGTCTTCACCATATTCCATTCGGCTAGATAAGGGTCGGTGAGCGAACAATAGGCAAACGATACAGTACCTCGCCTTTTTAAGGATGAAATGCGTCCCCCCTGCGAAGTTCTAACCGCCTGCAAGCCACTGCCACAAAACTGCAAGGCTGTGCGACCTGCAGGCCTGAGGGTTCCCCGTGAGCTTCAGCATATCTGGTTCTATAGCACATCTCCCAGGTGCAGCATATCAAAGGTAGCATTTAATCTTTATATTATATGGACGTGCTAAATATGGACTTTAATTAACGACCTCTACACAGTCCTCCATTGTTCTCTGTCGCTTCTTCGGAGGTTCCGAGTCACTCGAAATGGAAGACAGCGTGAGAGGGACCTGGAACTGCAGCGACCGAGGCAGTGTCGCGCCGGACATGCTTGACGATGCGACGCTCGGCGCGCTCACACTCGCTCCTTTCGTCTGCCCCTTCAATCCGCTCTTCTTCTACCAAAGCGGCAGCGCTGCCTTGATATTGCTCAGCCGCGAACCCATCGAGTATTCCAAAACGTTCCAGAGTACCGAGCGCACCTCCTGCAGCTGGGAAACGTCGCATAAGAACGCGCGTGCGAACGACCGTATGTAATGTTGCACTCCTTCCTCCGCCGTCTCTTCTCGCCAGTGTATCCATACTTGAACGGCTTGCATGTCGCATGTCACCGAGACGTGAGAGGCTTCAACGGCGGTAGGTTTGCGACCGTAGGCTTCATAGAAGAGGCCATGGAGGTGGTTCACAATGGTCGAGTCATCGCGCGCCGCTTGGTTTTCTGCGTGATGAAATGTTTCGGAACCGGCAGCGGGCTTCCATTGCGAGGTCAAGAAGGGGAAATGCATGAAGGTCGTAAGGCGATAGCTGCGATAATAGGTCAACGTCGGCGTAGGCGTGCGCGAAGGGGAGGAACGCACTTTGTGAGCCACACATCTTCCTCCTTAGTAAATTTGGTTGCCAAATGAACACCAGAATTGCGAGCAAACTGAAAGGGGATGTAGCCAATGGCGGTGTCTGGCTGCGGGCGCGACAGCTGTCCTTGCGCAATGAGGACATCGCTATTTGGTACTTGAGGGAGGAATTCGGACGCTAGATTTATCTTATCTCGCGACACGATGCCAGGTATCCCGTTCTCGTCATCCTTGTCCTCGCCAATGAACAGGAGATAAGGCTTGAGGAGGTCGACACAGCCGTCCTCATCCTGTGCCGCTGCCATCTGGCGCTTTGACGCTATCTTCTTCGCATTCGGCGACGGTTGCGTCTCCCGCTTCCTCAGCGATGTGTTCTTAATGTGTAGCTTCAATTCCTCTGGATAGTCTTTCGCAGAGTCAACGTTGCTTGGTGCGTTTATCGAGCCGGGCAGGCGATGAGGCTCGTTTGGGACTGGATGAGTCAGGCGTTGGCATTGTCTCGGTTTGCGGAGACAGCGACTTCGTATGCTCGCGTAGGTTCTCTTCCGTCAATAGAAATATGCTGAAGGCGGGCGGCGGAGACGGGAGTGGAGACTCGAGGCTCGGATCGGTGCAGCAGGCGCGTTTCTGGCAGGACAAGGCGGATGCACTGGCGTTAGAGCAATCGGATCGCTTGCGCTTTAGTGTCATGAAGAATTGGAGATAGAATCGGGGGTTGTAGGCATGGTTGGCGATGGGTGGAGATGGATTGGCGATGGAATCGTTGTGTTGTTGACCTCGAGATGTCGTGTTGCAGTCTTGGCACGGCAACCTTACTCCAAGCGATGAGCACCAGCCACATAAATGCGCCACATCACGTGTCGTCTCCACGAACTGATCTGAGAGGTTTCATTGCAAAGGAAAGATCAGAGATGGTATGGAAGAGTTGTTCGGACTCACAAATGCATCGTGCAGCAAGACTTCGACCTCCAGACAACTTGCAAGAGTCTCCAAGGTCTCGAGGCGCCGAGAAAGCCACCGCGCCGGCAACTCCACTGACGCGGAAAGGGGCCGTGCACGACCTTGAGCGGTCGGCTTCGCATCACCTTCTGCCCCGTAAGACATAGGCCTTTAACTCGTTGACAGCAGTGTGCGCCATCTCGTCGCCAGCACATTGTAGCATTCCCTAGTGGGACGACCCCGAGCTTTCCGCCTTCTTTCTTGCAAACCACCTGTTGAGGTTGTCGATTGCCTTTGAACTCAGCCATGACCCGGAAGACTATCGAGCTTCCTCCGGGCATATCCACCTTCGATATAGTTGGAGGGGGCACCTCCGGACTGGCTGCCTTAATCCCTAATACTCAAATGATTCTCAAGTTTTCCCACGGCGATCCGGAGGAGAATGAGCGGTGCGATCTCGAAGCTCAAATATATGAGCTCCTTAGCAAGTCAACCATCCCGAGGCCGTCGTCATTGTTAGAATACCAGGGAAGGAGCGCATGTGGCAGGGGAATACTTCTTCAATACGCAGAGAATATTACGGTACGGCGATACCTAGGCAGGCCTGATAATCAACTTCCCAGCTCAGTTCTTATTTCCCGCTGGGCCCATCAGGCTGCCATCGCACTGTGCTTCGTCCATAAAAATGACGTTGCCCATGGGGATGTCACTTGCGACAACTTCTTCCTCGATAAGGACTACAATCTTCAGCTTGGTGACTTCACCAATTCGTCATTGGGCTTAAGCACTTTTCAGAAACAAGACGACATCTTCGAGTTTGGTCTCGCGCTATATGAGATGTCGACTGGGATCCAACTCTTCAAAGGGCTATATCTCTCTCCAGATGAGAAGAGGAGAAAGGTGCAACGAGAGGGCCTGCCTGAAATCTCGCAACGACAGGTCAGGGACCTTGCGAATACTATTTCAAAATGCCTTATGTCACGGTTCAAGGATATGGAAGAGGTTCTGCGCAGCATAGAGGACATAGCATCCGAACAATAGATTGATCTACATAGCTATATTCCCTCCCATAACTATGCGTTATTATCATTGTATATCATGCTAAAGCTAAGTGGGGAAGATAATATGTAGAAAGTAGTCGGTGACGTCCGCATAATCGTGGGCCTTGTACGGCGTCGGAGGTAATTGGATCTACTGGTTTCTGGCTGCCCAAATGTCAAACTATTATTTGGAGAAGAAAAATTATGCTTACCGCACTCCCAGCAAGTTCCAGTAACAGAGGTAGATCCAAATTCCCACGGGATCCTATTGACTGGAGTACACATGGGCTTATTTTCTTCTGTAACCTTCTTGCAAGGTATATCGCGTTCCTTCTTGGCCGTATGCTTCCCACCTGGATTTTGGCACTCTCTGTAAACTACAAAGTATTCGAAATAGTCACACATCATAGAGATGCAGATGCTGGCGCTTCTAAATGGAGGAGAGGATAACAGTTTAAATGAAGGGGTAAAGGCGGTGATGGCAGTTACAAGTCGACGGAGTATATATAGGCTTTATAACTACTGCCTTCAATGGGGCCCAACGTCCTCTTCGCTCTAGGCCTCGTGCCTGCCTGCTCCAATGCACGGTATCGCCTTTTGCGGAGCTGGAACGCATGATAGCATTACATGATACCAATAAGAGGAGTTCTTTTCATGGGGATAGGACGTCTTTGCAGGTGGTGGAGCTGCCTAGTTGGAAATCGTATCGTCGGGCGGCCAGTATCCCGAGTCGCTGTCCATCGAATAGCTTCTGCTGCAGTCCATCATCATTGGGTCCCATTAAAGCTACTTTGTGTACCACCCCATTTCAGTTGGTTAAATGCAGCCTTCAATCATATCGTCGTGGGGGAAGTGCTGAGTCACGCAGGAAGCGGAAAGGCGACCAGTGAAGTGATCGGAGTGAAGGACTGATCAGCCTGTTGTTGGGAAAGCAGCGAAGCGAGCCGCCACGTCATTTCTCGGCACCGTCTCGTCCCTCACGTCCCTGAGCAGGTCGTTGGGCAGTCTGTGATTGGCTACTACCCCCCCCCCCCCCCTAACGGAGCTTGTTCTAGGTCCTTGCGCAGCAGCTGATGCTGATACAATGCTGGGAGGGCTCGTTCTTCGGTCCATTCGATGCATTTGATGTATGGTGGCTTCTTCTCATTGACTTCGTAGAATGACCCGTCCGGGTTGATTTTCCCCAGGAGTTGCCTGAGGGCTGCGTTTGTCGGAATTTGGTAAAGGGTTAACGAGCTACATTTTGCATCCTAGGACTTTTTACGAGGTGAATTTAGATCCCTGCAAGTTGACGCCAGCGTTCATAGCGTGCCCGCCTGACACAAACGAATGATATGCATGCCAGCTGCATACCGACAGAAGTGGAAGCCTCTCGGCACCCATTTGCTGGCGAGCACGGTGTTAGAAACCCTCGCTTCGTGATCCTCAAGAGTTTGTTCACGCGGAGGCAGTTGGTCTGCGCCACGAAAATTTCCCGTATTTTGAGGCCGTTAATCATGTGCAATCTGGACCTTGTGTGTGTAGTGCCACGTTGACGAGTCTGAGCCAGCTGTGCGGCACAGCACACTAGGCAGGTATTGATTGAGCTCACACGCCCCTATGCCTTCACTTCTCCAAAACTGTTTATAAAGCGACTTTTCTTTGTAATTCCAGGCCCCACAAGTCTCCCCGACACACCTTTGTTCGATATTGAGCCTAGGCTTGCCCAGCCCCATATTTTGAGCCACGATCCTGACGTCAAACACCTTCACACATTTCGAAATAAATTCAAATCGCCACACTCAATGTTCTTATCATGTTCAACCACAACATAAACACTCCTTCTATCGCTGCGATTCCACAGGAGCTTATGAATCTTATTCTTCACTCTATACCAGACCGTATAGATAGATCACACCTATCACTCGCTTCTAGGAGTATCCGTGCAAAGACTATTGAGAGTGTGTTCACGAGTGTCACAATGTTATGGGAAGGGAATGCAGGCGCAGACCCCGTCAGGGCCATTCGATCGCCTCCCCTTGGACTTCTTCTCCGGACTATTACTGAAGACCCAAGATTTGCCACCTACATCAAAAACATTGATTTACAGGCTGTAGGATTTGATGCTGTTCCCATACCTTTTCTCACGAAGCCCAGCTTGCTTGATCAGCTCGATCAGGACACAGTCCATCGACTGAGGGCCTATGTAACTAACGCGAGATTACCCGACCCTGAAGCATGGAAATCGGCCATCGAGAAAGGTGAATTGGACGTCTTTTCGGCATTGCTTTTGGCATACTGCCCAAACTTGTGTTCCATTTCGCTTGGGTTACATCACCTCCAGAAGGCACATTTCCTGCCGCAACTCCTTTACTGGGGGTTAGTATCACCTAATATCGGCGATAGATTCACCCATTTGAAAACCGTACGACTCGATACCCCAGTCGATGTGTCAGATTATTTCTGGATCAGACTGAGACACGGAATCCACGAGTCACTGGATTGGCGCTTATATCTTGCCTTTTTTTATTGCCCTTCTGTAGAGAATATGTGCATGCATCTCTTGGAGCCACTGTTCCTGGAGGGCATCAAAAGCCTGCAGCGCACGCCTGACTTAGCTTCACTCAAAGTTTTGCAATTGAAGCACTCAACTATTTCACCCATAAACCTTGAAAAAGTACTCTCTTGGACCTCAGGACTGGTTCGGCTTGACTATGGTTACAGCATCTATGAAGAAACCCATCTACATTGCGATGAGCTTAATCAAGCTCTGAGTCACGTTAAGGCCACACTTGAGCATTTCCAATTGTTCTCCCACATCTGGTCTGAGTCTGCGTATGATCTTGATGAAATAGAAACAGTGCTTGTTCATGGACGGTGTTCGTTCGTTGATTTTGGCGCACTGAAAACTCTCTTCATATCACCGTGTGTTCTCCTCGGCTCGGACAGCAGTAGCACGCCAAATCTTATTCAAATTCTTCCGTCAAGTCTCCAGGAATTATGTTTTCAGAACGAGTATAGCGAATGGGGATTTTTTCAGTGGGACGAACCGACTTTGTATCAGTATATCAGGATATCATTCGAAGATGAAAACTGGAAGGCAAACGCCATGTCATTGCGAAATCTTGATATCGACAATACCCGGGAATGGTTCGGAAGTGATAAGTTGACTCCACTCCAGGTCTTATGCGAATGCAACAATGTGTCATGCAAAGGCGTTGGAGACCCCAAAAAGTCTTGAGACTATAAGGGTCAACCAAAATATCTTTATCACCTCATAGTCTAGCATCAAGCCCTCTAAGTAAATTAGGCCCCCTTCTAACAGTTACAACAAAAGAAATGTTTACAACTACTCATTACAGCGCAACCCTCTACAGTATTCCCCAACTACGTTTCTCCCCGGTGTTTATTACCTATCCTCTAGACCTAAATAAAGTCCCTAAGATGCCTGGATGTTGTCCCGAAATCAGATCGTTTGAGATTTGTACATTCCACAGGCTCTCCGATCTTTGGGTTGCCTGCCGGCTTCGGCAAGGTCACTTTACCAACCTGCATCTTGTCTTTAGGAAGATCGAAATCTAGGATATTTGTATCTTCTCTGAAAACTCCGACATAACCATACTTTCTTATAAATTCTGCACAACCCCACGTTTCCTTCGATCCCGATTCTAGCTCGGCAGTATTACAAGGGTCGAAGATTACTAGCTTGTCATATGGAAACAAAGTAGATACCTCTGTGCTGGCTTTGTAATCCTCGTTTTGAATGGTAACGATAGGGACTCCATTTAGTTTTGATCCCTCGCCCTTTTGGAAACGCTTGGCATCGTCTTCGTTATCCTCAAAATACATGAATGTTACCATTGGCTCAGCCTACTAGTCATTAGCGCCTAGAGTTTGAGGGGGAGATATATGCATACACAGCCTGCTCCGTTTTTATGTTGATTCTCTTTTGGTGCAGTTTCAGATTCCCAGGCCGCTTCCTATCGTCGTAGCACTCTTGGAGAGCCTTTCGGACACTATGGCATTATTTAGCCAATATTTTCAAAGATAACGTAAGAGAAATCGCCGCCTTTAATCGATGAGGAGATATAGATCCGGTTCCCCACGGGGATAGCAGCCAAAGCATGAGGCCTTTTCTTTTTGCCGAGTTGATCAATTGGCCACTTCTTGTTCATCTGCCACCAGGCATCCGTGGCCACCCGCGCAAGCTTGCCCTTATCTTTTCCTAGGATATTCTCCCACACATTGGTTTCTTCGGGAAATGTCAATTTGCTTGAATACAGGGTCAATTGTGCATATTTCCCTTGGTTGGTTCCAATTAGTTTATCCACGGTGATACCAAGATCCGGGCTGCTCTCTTTACCAGCGAGTACACTAGATAGATGAAGTGCAAATAATAGTGCTGTGAGTGGTCCTCGCATGATGAAGTGATGTTCTGATGGTGTGGAGTTTGATGATTTGATGTTTCGGCTGTAAAATGTTTCGATGATAGAATGTTCTACTCAAACCAAGTTCACTTTTGGGAATACTTATATACCAATTTGCCAGAATTTGCGATGTTCACTAGTCCTGTTCGGTAGCACAGTTTCTGCAGAATATCCCGTGCCACTTCTTTGGGCTAGGGCTTCGCACGTTTCCACCCGTGCCGCTCGCACTAAGTATACTACGCCCCCAACGGATCTGTATCCACACGGCGTTTAGAGTCGCCTTGTAATTAGCCTTTCGGGGCTAGTTAGGAAGACGAACTCCGACAGACCAATAACAAAAAGTTTGGCGCACTTAAGTAGCTGGCATTTGCACAGTGTTGAAAGTATACCGCCTACGCGGGCAGGATCTTCAAGCTAGTGAGAGGTGTTTAGATTATATTGTTCCCACTCTGCAGGCCGTTGCTCGTGGCAAATTAGGTATCATTTGGACCTCGTCTATAAATGCGCAGTGTTTCGTCGTCAAGGTAGATTTCATTGAGGATGAGGCGCAAACAGTGCAGCAAGGCAGATCTCGAATATTTTCACGAGCCTGTCGGTTGCATGAACCAAGCGATTTCAAGCTTGTTTATTGTAGGGACTACGGAATTCAGTAGGATCATTTGACGCTCTTAACCTCATCGAACTATTCCATATGATAAGACATCTCGAGTCCTACAAATCGTAGTATGGCTCGTATCAATTCCTTTGATGTGTACGCAGCGCGCGCGTTAACATCAATATTATGTAAATCAAGGCGAGTTTATAACTTTCTATCTCACGCAGACAGGACGCCCAGACACTACGAGATTATTCAACGCCTGAATAGTCTCGCTACCTTCAGTGTTCAAACTGTGGAAATAATCCATCAACAGTACAATAGCCCAATTTTCTTTTAATATGAAGTACCACGGCCGCAAATACTCTAGATTGTTGTTACCAACGACTAAGCACGAAGAAACCTAGTGAGTAGGAGGGATAAGATAGACTAATTATGATTTTTAATTGGGGGACGGCCTAAATACTATTTCTACTACCTTAGCTCTAGCCTTACTCAAGTGGTGGTGAGATATCTCGTGACCAATATCTTCCAACCCGAGGTAGCGTTCAAATGGCTTTGCGCACAGCGTCGTGGTTGCGGTCAAGAGGGAGTTTGGTGTCAGATTTGGTTATTTGACTAACTAGTTAAGCCAAAAAGAACACGAATCATGGAGAGTGCACCTGATCCGAAAGGACAGCGTTGGGGGGGTGTTTTGGCCTTTTCTGTGTGTAATCATCGCGTTGCTACTCTTCGCATTTAAGATAACTATAATCAGGCAACCACCCAGTCCTCCGGCAGCTCTAATGCTATCAAAAGCCGTCGCACGTTAGGGTCGTTTTTATTCCACCAACAAAACTGAATATTCTCAGCTGTTCGTATCGTCAACTGGTTCGTCTCTTTACCACTGTGCGCATGCGGATCTGCACCCGCATCAAGCAGCAATTCAATCACTTCCGTCGATTGCGGATCATAAATATTCTCCGCTTGAACAAAGCGGGATACTGCGGACATTAAAGGAGAGGTTTGTCCACCACAATTAGGGTCCGCTCCTGCGGTGATGAGCTGTTTAACCAATTTGGGATCGTTTTGTCCAGCCGCCCACTCAAGTGGTGTGTATGGAGGGTTGCCGCAGAGCTGGTTGATCCCTAAACCACTATTGATCAGCTGCGCTGCAATGTCATGGTGACGACCTTCCAGCGCAAGATGTAATGGAGTTTTGTACTTGTGTGCCTCTGCTGGCGCAGATGCGGTCTTGGCCTCGTCAGATTCTTCGACGGAATAAGATAGCACAGGTCTTGCAGATTGTAGTATGGCTTGTACTAGTTCCTCTGCTCCTTCGTATGCGGCGCTCTTGAGCGCCTGCATACACCATGTTCCGTCTGCTTCATTTGAGCCCTGTTTAATTAGCTTTGCTGCGAAATCCCAGTGCCGGTACCAGAGTGCGGTACTCAAAAGTGTCTCCTCGCCAATACCGTAACGAGCGTTCAAGTCCGCTCCGCCAAACATAAGTGACTCCGCGATATGCATTCGATTCTGATGAACTGCAGTCATTATTGCTGTTTGGCCTTTATACCGCACGTTAGGGTCGCAACCAGCTGATAAAAGTTGTCTTGCGATTGAGAGACGGTCTTCAAGTACCGCTACATGAATTGGAGGTACAAGTCCGGCGTCGAGGTCGGCATTGGAATCGATCAGAAGTAGTACTATCTGAGAGTGGCCTGAGCGGGTCGCATGTGTCAAAGCACTGTCTAGAACTTGACCGTAATCACCCACATAGTCCACATTTGCACCTGCTTCGATGAGATAAGAAGCACACAGAAGTTGACCGTACTTTGCAGCAACTGATAAAGGACTTCGTGTTTGGTGACATCTGTTTGGAGAAACACCATTTTCAAGGAGATAGTGCAAGGCATCGTCTAAACCCCATCTTGCTGCCTCGATCAAAGCCGAAGGACACTTTTCCGCTAAAGCAAGCAGATGTTTGAATTCGAAGATTTCTGCGGACTTGGAAGCGTGTTCCGCCCAATACGTTATTGCGTAATTGAGGAAATGGTAGCGTGTGGAGCGGGTGAGTCGAGTGTCTTCCGCTAGAAGGCCTTCCATGCTCAGGTAACCGAGAGACGTATTCGCAAAATCTAAGTGGACATCGTCAATTGCGATTACATCGCTTAGATATTCTGCGACGGATGCATGAGTGAACGATACCACTGGCCGCGCAGACATATCATTGATTATAGGTAGTTCCAGGTGTAGCATGCCATCACACACCTCAATGATCATAGATACGTCTATGCACCCCAGAGGATCCACATCTGTATCTCCTGATTTATATGATAGGGCGTGTGCTAGCTCCATGTCTGTAAGTGGTCTGACTGCCCTTGAAACCCATGATAGTGCCCTTTTCGCTAGAGCTCTTCTGTTGGGACTTTGGCATTCGAGACGTTCCATGCAGAAACTCCAGACCTTTTCGAGATCTGTCGATAGGGTTTTCAGTATCTCTTGTACATCTCTAGTGCTGATGGCAGAAACAAGCCTCCTCATATGTCTATTAGCGAGTAAAAACCTGGTTTGGTCAGACCTCAAGAACTCCAATATGCGAGAAAAGGAACTTACACTCCGTTTGCTCTTGCTTGAACAGCGCATATGATCTCGTTGCGCAATCCTGGCCGTCTCTTGCAGAACTCGAGTAAGACCCTGGAAGCACTGATTGTTGATGCACAATACGCAAAAAGATCTTCATCTGTGGCGCGAATACGAAGGATAGTACTGGTTCCGGAAAAACCACCCAAGTCGATATGGGTTCGGCAGGTGATTAAAAGTCGGCATTCGTCGGATAGCTCTAACAGACCCCGTAGAAACTCATTCCTCACATCCTTTCCCCCGGGGTCTGTCTCTAGGATCTCATCTATTGCATCTACTAGAATGTAGGTTCTTCGCATCCCACCAGAAAATATCCGCACGAGCCCAATGAGCTCCTTCATTAGCTTCCGAGTAACAGAGGGCTTATTAAATAACTCAAAGCATTTATCGCGGATAGATGGAAACATCACTCGACGAGACGTGAGAAGCTGCCGCAGTATAGATGAGAATAGCACGGGTGCTGTCTCTTCTGCTTGGTGTTTGTACTGGCAAAATAAGTAAGCAATTTGAATGTTTTCCTCGCCATGAGATCTGGATATGTCGTCGATTGCAAGCGAAGTCAAAACGGTCTTTCCTGTGCCGGGTGGCCCTGTGCAAATAAGTGTGGACGCTGTATCGCTATTTTTCCACGACTGAAATTGATGATGTGACAAGAACCATACTCCTGTTCCAGGTTCGTGTGTTGCATATGCCTGCCGCTGTCGTTCAAGATATGGAATTGAAGGAAGCCTTTTGATACCTTGCTCGTTATTGTAATTTTGCAAGACTTTGCGACGCTGAAGGGATTTCCTTCTGTCTACTGCACGTTAGCCGAAAGTACAAATTATGTAAAACAGCAGCTCGTTGTTCTAACCTGCAGCATCACGATCTTCCTCTATTCGGGTGAGGTTTTGTTGTATACAGTGGAGTGCTTCGGTTGTGCTTGAATCTTGTTTCAGATCCTTCAGGTCTGAGCTGATACGGTCGAGTGCTTTTGAAGTCTCGCTGTTCGCCAGATTCATCTTCTCCATGTCTCTACAGAATTCGTTTAATGTAGCCGAATTCCCCTCAACTATCCGCAGCACGCTAGTTGCAATATAAATTCCAGTATCGACATGACGGCAAACATCTAAGAATGGACCTAGCAATATTCGAACTTCGTCTAGGGTTTTTTCCTGATCTTTTAGTGCCTTACAGACGTCTTCGGAGATTCCGTGAAGTATATCGCTTTGCAGCAAGTTAGCTCAAATGCACTCCATTTTCATAAAAAGTAAAGAAATCTCAAAGTGTACCTGTCTGAGCAATTCAGTGCCCACGAGAAGATGCAAAAGTATCGGTGTATGCACTTAGTGATCTCGCGGGTCTTATTCACTTCCAAAGGCCATTTGATTCTCACCAAAGTGCCATAGATGCTGGTAAACGGCTTTCTGCGTTGCTAGAGTCAGTTAGGGGTTCGAATAAAATGACATCATCAGGAATCGCACTTCTGAAGCCGAAGTTCATCCTTTCTCAGTTTCTCGAGTAACCCTTTGAGCTGCGCTTCACACGTGGCCTCGATGAGAGCAAGAGCGCTTAAATCGAAATTCGTGGGGATTCGTCTCTTCTCCCATGCCTTCGTTAATAGTTCGAGAACGCTCTTAAGTGCGTTCAGCTCTTCGATTAAAAATCCGACTTCTTCGCTTACTCCTTTTACGCAATTCTTAAACTCGTTGGCGACCTGGAGTAGCTGGATGGCAAGGCTGACAAGCCCGACAACGCCCGCTGCTAAGCTCAACGGATCGCCCATCCCAAGGACTCGGATGATTCACGATTTAATATATGCGTGTGAGCGTGTATGTGTTTGTGTGTTCTAATCTGTTCGATGGGGAAATACGGAAAACTATCTAAATGCTTTTGAGATGCTTGCTGCGCCCGGCACTGCACAGCCCGGTTGACCATCACAGCCTCTTTGCTGGCGCTGCTGCCTTAGACTTGCGTTATCGCTAGATAGATAGTCCGATCAGCGAATGGTAACTGCAGTAACGTGTCTGTGCGCGTGACGAGCCAGTTCGCGTGACGAGCCACCCTCACCAAAGTCGCGACCTCAAAGATGAGGCTGCAGAGCCACACACAATAGCTATTATTATGAGATTTTGTGGTGGAGTAGTAACTAGAGGCTTGCGACCAATTTAGACTATCTGAATTTTGCTGGAAGGCTGACGTTGCGGCCAGAGCGAGTAGTTTTGAGTAGAGCTGCTGATGCAGCTGCCGGAGACTCCTCACTGCCGGCAGCGTCAGCCACCTGTTTGCTGCGCTTCTTCTTCTAAGTAGATAAAGTTGAAGCCTTTCTCTTCTGCCTCTAGCTAGGTTGTATAGAGTTTTTGGTGTTAATAGCTACGCGCCGGGCTGCGCGCTGAGCCGCCTCATCTGCCCTCTCCTTCTCCCTCACTAACTTAGCTACCTCTCGCGCCACACGCTTCTCCTTAGCTAGCTTCTTCTTATTTTAGTAAGTAGCCTATTATAGCTCTCTTCTCTTAGCCTTTTAGAGCTTCTTCTACTCTTTCTCCTACTCCTCTACCTTCTTATAATAGCAAGCCTCTCTTATCTTACGTAGTAACTAGAAGATAGCTCTACTATAATACTCTTAACACTACTAGAGGTTAAGAGGCTTACTCTTCTTTCTATACCTCTCTTAAATACTAAGAGCTTATTATAGTCTCTTATTCTTATACTATAGAAGCTTATTTTAAGCTTAAAGGTAGTAGAGTAAAGTCCTTAGTATCTTAGCCTTAGCTTAAGTAGTATCCTTTATAGTACTCTAGATAAGGTAATCTATCTACCTCTAGTTACTATTAGAGAGGCGTAATAGTAATATAGAGCTCTAGCTCTTATTAGCTAATAAGTAAGTAAACTATTTA